>JAOXYF010000018.1:6446390-6457197 GCA_028565775.1 Sternarchorhynchus goeldii | reverse complement strand
ACACACACACACACACACACACACACACACACACACACACACACACACACACACACACACACACACACACAATTGGTCATAATATATCAAATGCAGTTTAAACGCATACTAAACATTATGAATGCTTTTGTTCCGTTGGACCCTACTCCAATATTAATTCGAACTCTAAAAAATCATTAAAGATGAATACTGGCTAGAAAGTACAAGGCAAGCTGATCTGGGGCCAGTTTATTTGACCTTTATTACCCTAACCAAAATTATAGCATCCTCGCACTGAGACAATGAAAGGAATGCTGGCAGGGAAAGTGCAAGCGAGCCCTTCCACCAGCCGAGTCCCTGAGGCTGACCTCTGGAGGAGCCGTCGGCCGGCTCCACCTCCTTGCGGTCCAGATTCTTCAGGAGCTGCATGGACTTGCCCGCCATGATGATCTGCTTGAGAACAGGCTTGAGGAAGGAGACCATGGTGTGCTGTTTGCTGCTGGAGCCCTGTTCTCCTCCCGAACTCCCACTGGCTGCCTCACTCAGCCTCTCCTCACTCTCCACCGTCTCCGACACGCTGTACAGAGTGTAGGTGGAGTACCAGAAGTCCCTGTGATTCACCGGTACGTCCTTGTTCCTGATGGATACACCCAGAAATTTAGTGAGATAAACTTAGTTTAGAGGGTATTGGTTGTTTAATTTAATTTAGAATATCTAATTCATTGTTGCCTATAAAGAATTGCTCTGGAATTGTAAACAATTTTTAACAAATCATGAATCTGAGCTCTAAAAGTAGTGCTGCTTGAACATATTGTTACAGATGTCAGTGACGGATGTGTGTTCCCTGGCTTATTCTACCTCTGGATTATAAACTCTTTGGCTGGATCAAACAAATGGCCATGAACAATCCACTCATCCACAATCTCAAGATATGGCCTGACTGTTTCAACCCAGAGAGAGAAGAGGAGCGCCACCTGGTGGAAGAGAAGGGAGTTGGGCATCACAGAGAGTTAGCTTACGACCATTTTGTTTCTTTGTAAAGCTGTAATACATGTGACATACTAGTTAATGCTATATCAATGCAGGACAGAGGTGCCATTTTGTTTTCTGATAATTAATTAAGTGTTATAAGACACACTTGGTTATTCAACTAAAGTAAAATACACACGTAAACTTACAGACTGCTCTGAAGCTTCACCCACGCTGTCGCACTCGATGATGGCCTTGTAGAGGGTGTTGAGTAAGTGCGAGGCTCGCAGCACATTTGGGGTTGCGGGGGGGACTTCAGCTACGCCCGTGCAGAAAACCCTATGCAGTACAGTGATCTGAGCCAGGTGCAGGCTGAGGCGGTCCAGTACAGAGGACAGAGTTACTGTTTCATCTACACACAGGACAATACAAATGCCAGTCAGTAACATACTGAAAATAAACCCCACATACTGAAAATAAACCCCACATACTGAACCCTTGACATCTTAATGCTACAAATTTTTCATGGAAAGAAAATGCATGTTACCTCTGCCAATGATCTCTTTCTCAATGGCAGTGAGTTCCTCCTTAAAGCTGGTGAAGTATCTGTACAATGCCCACACAAAGGCTTGGTAGGTTCTGAAAGGGGGCTCCGAGCTCTTCCGGGAAGAAGAGGAGGAGGATGAAGATGAGTTGAGGCCAGGAGGACATGGCTCTGCACTATGACCAGTGACCTCATCAATAAACCTCTGGAGGCGGAAGACGGCTTGGCCGTAGGCTGCTATGTGCTCCAGTACTGAACGCAGACAGTTCTGTATCAGATAGAAAGAAAGACCCGCGCGCGCACACACACACACACACACACAGTTCAGTGGTACATTATCCATCTCAGCCCACATAAAAAAAAAAAAACCTTAATGTTTAACCAAAGCCGAGCTTACTCTAAAGCCCAAAAGAGAAAAACAGTCAGCATGTCACATTTGATGAACACCTTTATCCTTTCCCACTGTCTGGATATAATGTCTGGACATTTCTCAGGTAGCATTTCACTGCGACACCTTAGGATCTCCAAGAGGCTTTTTGCACATGCAGCTGAAAAACTCATTTTAAAAAAAAACCCAAAACCCCCCCCAAAAAACCCATTTTTTTGCTCACGTTGGTCAAGTGGGTGACGACCACGTCATTCCTCACGCACACTTTACTATCATGGTGCTGAAATATGAAAAGCTTCTTTACACCCGACAGGAGCCTCAAAAGACAAACGAATGAAAGCAGGGTTAACGGTGGTATTCCCCTTCACCCACATGGTCAGCACATCAAAGGTACGGGCTTTACCACTGGGATTCAGGCACCTACTACATTAACACTGGCACAATCAATAAAAGCACATTCCACCACGATATAATACACTTTTTTCTTTTTTTTACATGGCATTATGAAAATGTTAATCTTAGGGTTACTACACAACAAAGATTTAATAAAAGAAATGTCAAAGTGAGCAAATGTTCAAGCACTACACTGTTCACTCAGGAGTAAATGGATCCCTTTCAGTATTTTCAGACGGTGCAACAAAATGAAACATTCTATTGTTAATCAATGTATCAAAATCCATTAATGCAACAACCTCATCCAGACTTACCATAAAGTCTCCCGAATTACTTGAGTTTCAGTGACAAAAGCCTTTTCCTCCGGCAAGTAGAGTGGATCAGTGTTGTACAGGTGCTGATCCCTGCAGAGAGAGACAGAACTGGGATTCTTCAAAGTATATGCCAAACCTACCATAAGTATGAGACCTATCAAACAGATCTTTCCGTTTAATGGCAATAAAACAGCACACTGCTAAATGCATCATGTGCTGGCTGCAAATCCAGCCCATTTTTGAGGTTCTAGTAGAAGGTTTTTTTATGTGCATTTATTTTGTGTTTTATAATACTTGGTCATAAAACCTGTAAATGTACCAAATCACTAAACAAAGCCAACAGTTCAAACAGAGGCCAGAGCATAGAAGATCTGCTATTAGTTAAATTTTGCTAATAATAATAATAATAATAATAATAATAATAATAGAAATCAAAATCAATATTGCAAATCAAAGTAATTATATAATGCTGTGTGGCCTGGTTTTGTCTCACCAAACATTGAGCAGATTGGAGTGAAGATGGAGACTGTGTGGAAAACGGGGTGAGTGAGGAACCCAGTACGGCATCACCACTCGCAGCTCCAACCAAGCCCTGGCATCAGGTTCACCCACTATAAAAACAATACAAACACTTCAAAAACACCTACAGTTTGTTCACACTGTGCACTGTGTTCCTGTCGCAACATATTATAAAAAAATGTTTAAATAACCTATGGGAACATTCCAAGCGTCTTAATAGTGTGCTGCACTAAAGCCTTTCTGGAGCATGCAAGAAGTTTTCAAATGTAATTTTAATTACCTAAGAGAGTCTAGCGAGACTCTACCATTCATACGGTGCCCTTACCCGTCCAGGTCACTTGCACCGTTTTACTGGTCTGGTCCTGATCTTCCTGCGGTGTCCTGTCCACCTGTATCCCAGAATCCTCTCTGCTGATCAACTGCTGACTTTCCTCTTCCTCACCCTCATCTTCTGACCACTCCTATAAAATAAATCATATGCAAATGTATATTCTGTCAGTTATTTTAAATTAACATTTGTGCAAGGATATACATCAGGCTAATACACATTTAACACACTGTAAAAACGTGAGATTATTTTACATTTATTTTAAGTGTTTTGGACAAAATGACATTATCAATAATGCAATAATAACAGTTTAAATTAGTATAGCTACTACTAGTATCTGCACTATGGCATTTAAGATTCAGTACATTCAGATATTCCAAGTATCCCTAAGCACTTTTGTAAGTCGCTCTGGATAAGAGCGTCTGCCAAATGCCATAAATGTTAATGTAGTACAAGGTGTTTGTTAGACATGGCAAGGAAAAAAAATGTTTGTACTCACTGGAGTGTCTGGGAAAGAACCAATGTCAATATCTTCCCCTTCCATTAAGTATTTAGCCCAGTCAAAACTGTCTTCTTTTTCTGCATTGAAATAGTTTTAATTAAGGTTTTAAAATGTTACTCCTACTGTTTTCTGTTTATTAGTTCAAAAGCATTATGTGTGTGAAAACTCACCTGATTCTTTAGGCCTGGGCCTTTCACTGTAGTTTGTGTTAGACGGTGAATCAGACAGAAAGAGTAATAAGGCCAGGATACTGTGGTGGACATCAGTCTGTTTCAATCAGAAAGACAAAATTCAGTACATGTTACTTACACCTGTGTGACAGTGGGAAAATATGGTTGTACATCATCTTACCTTGGTGCCCTCGGTATTAGGTAGAGGCGAGTTGAGGAATTCCTTCGTTAGCCGCATCCAGCTCTCTGCTTTACACAAGTCAGAGTGCACCATGAGTTTTTCGTATATCCTGAGAAGCAAACCAAATATTAATATTATCATTTACAAAATAGAACCAAAAATGTAAATACATTTGCAGAGAAGAGCTAAAATCAAGTTCTTACCCGTTTATTGAGTGCTGTACTTTGTGGCTGCTCACATCTAGAAAATGGTGAAACCTACCCAGTGTTGGGAGAGAAAAAAAAACATCAGTAAGATGAGCTATACTTAGCTATAGTCCAAAACTAGTAACAGCTGACATGATTGCGACAATGCCGCAACGTTGGTAAAACTGAATTTATGAAAGTGCTGTGAGAACCGAAGAAGGTAAATGGCTTGGTAGGGTACAATCATTTTTCAAAAATATCCTCACCTGAAATTTGACCAGGCAAATTTGAGAGCCATTTGAAAGTTTTGGTCCTCTTCGTCTGTAATCCCACTCAGGTGCATTATAAGTTTCCTCACCTCTTGGTCCAGATCTTTTTCGAATTTGGTCCAGTGTGCCATTCTTATCCTGATCTAGTTAACCAAGCTAGCGTCTAACAGTCGGGCTTCAACCAGTAGTCAGTAAAAAAAACCTAGCCAGCTATCTTAAATTAAAAATAAATAACCTTTACTGGTCTTCAGCCTCCCCACATATGACGCTTACATGTAACTCTTTTAAAGTAAATAGCTAATTAGCTGCCTGGTTACTTACGCTGACTGACGAACTGGACAGTAGCTAGCATAGCTGGCTATCCTAACTACTAACAATCTAATTTTACCTTCAGTCATCTTTCGTGCTACTTTAGCTCACCCTTGGAAATGCAAGAGCTACGCGGACAACCTCAACGCTGTTTCACTCAATCAACACGATTAACTCATTAACAAGAAGCAGGAATTTGTCAAATTTATATCGCACTGGTCATAAGCGGGATGCCAGAATGCTAGCTAACCCTAGCTAACCCAGTTCTCTTGCCGCTTGATTGTTTTGATGCTACTTCTGTGGTTAAACACATCGAGGCTTAGCGTCTCTTTATCGCCATCTACCGTCCATACTCGGATTATTGGGTTCGCTCTCAGCATGATGCACATCGACAGCATTAGGTTATTATCCAGGACTTACATGTTTATTAATATGACAGTACCGTAAAACTGAGATATATTGTGAAGTTATATATAGAGATATATAGAGAGTAGAGTTGAGTTGAAATGGGGGGATTTTGGTTTACGTATTTTTTTAAACCAAATTCGTGGCTACTGTTTTTTAGAAACATGGATCCCGGTCCAGGTGTATGTATAATTACTAGTCAAGAACGGTCACAGCTTCAAAATTTAAAATTTATTTCATTTATCGCGCTGATTTTCAGTTCATACAGCTGATTCATACAGATTTAAATTATTTTTAGCAGACTTTCCCAACAGTGTATGCAGTATTCTGCGGACGTGTGACACGAGCTCTTATTTTGAATGGTGTGTAGTCTCCACTCCCCCTTCATCCCCTCCACCCGCACTCTCACCCCCACCCCCACCCTCTAAACGCTGCTGAAGGTGTCGTAGATGTTCATACAGGGGCGCCAAATCTCGTTGAACAGATCATCGGGACAAGCGTCTTTTTCTGGGGAAATGAAGAGGAGGCTTCAGAAGAAGTATATAATTCTAATTCTCGGATATTCTGTAGTTTTACTCCTCATTCCATATTTATTAGATTACCGGAGTAAATCGGCTCTGGTTAAACATGGATTGCAACAACAGAGATGTCCCAATTTGGAAAACACAATGGCACTATGGAATAACGGGGACAGATTGGGCAACTCAAACGAGACGAAGGAAGACAATGGCAACAGGAACCAGTCGAAATTACATATATATCTTCACGCTACTTGGAGGACAGGGTCTTCCTTTTTAGGAGAACTGTTTAACCAACACCCAGATGTATTTTATTTATATGAACCAATGTGGAATATGTGGCAGGCTCTCTATCCGGGAGATGCTGGCAGTCTGCAAGGAGCAGTCCGCGATATGATGAACTCCCTTTTCCGCTGTGATTTCTCTGTTTTAAAACTCTACGCAGGGTCAGCTAATATAAGCACATCTTTTATTTTTGGGTGGAAAACTAACAAGGTTATTTGCTCAGAGCCTCTTTGCAACGCGTATAAAAAACATGATGTAGGATTAGTTCAAGGCGATGTCTGTAGCAAGTGCCAACCAATAGACATCAAAGAACTAGAGAGAGAATGTAAAAAGTATCCTGTAGTTGTCATCAAGGATGTGAGGGTTCTAGACATCGGTGTTCTGGTGCCGTTGATGCGAGACCCTACGCTTAATCTACAAATTATACAATTATTCAGGGATCCGCGGGCCGTTCACAACTCACGGTTGAAATCGAAGCTGGCGCTGGTCAAAGAAAGCATACAGGTACTTAGAAGCAAGAAACAGACCGACAAATATAAACGTCTTCTCGTGCCCAACAACAGGGTAAACCGCGCAGAGAATTATGTCTCCAGCGCAATGGAGTTGATATGCGACAACTGGTTGAACGACATGTTGCTCGTTATGAATGCTCCCCCGTGGGTAAAGCGAAATTACATGCAGATACGATATGAAGATTTGGTCTTGCATCCCGTGGAGGAATTACAGAGGCTGTATCGTTTTTCAAACCTCACGATATCTCCATCTTTGGAGAAGTTTGTACTGAACATGACGCACGGACAAGGCTATTCTTCAGACAAACCTTTTCTCATATCTTCGAGAGACGCAAAAGAAGCCATATTTGCCTGGAGAGAACGACTGAATGTTGAGCAAATTAATCAAGTTGAAGCCTACTGTAGCGAAGTGATGCGGCAACTGGGCTACCAGAAAAGAAACATGGATCAGGCACACAGTAAGAACCTCCCCTACGACACCAGATATATCTAGAGATAAATATCAACTTTTCAAATAAAAGATCTTGCGAAACCAATAAGCAAAACAGACTGGAGGACTAAGATGAATTTAGATTTTGACTGTAGAACAATACTGAAACGGGCCTTTCTAACATAAACGATGAACAGATTAGATAGATTTTTCTAACAGCATAGTTGTAAAGTCCAAGTGGACTCACTTCACCCGAAATCCCAGAGCCTGTCGCTGCTGTACGAGTCAGTGTTCAGCAGTAAACACGCAGATTCGTGTTGATTACATCTTGGTTTGGGAGAAAACATGAAAAACCAGTATCACTTTGAACCTTATCTCAAACATTGTACTAAAATAGGCTCCATACTATGAGCTTCGAAGTTTTAACTCAAACCTTTGTGGTGACCACTTTTTAGAATTGATATGAAGCATTTTTTTAGATTTCCGGGCCACAACCTAAAAGAGCAGGTCATAGGTAACGGTGACGAACGACAACCAGAAAGCCACACTAATAGGAACTGAAATAAAGCAGAGGCAGTCGTTTATCTGTAAATCAGTAAAATGAGATCTGGACATTCGTAATGGGAAATTTTCGTGTGATTTGTTTTTTATATATATGTAATAGGAAGTAGTGAACTCTTTACAAAAAAACGTATGTCTAAACAACTTTATCTTCAAGATTATGTAAAACGTATGCAACATTAAGGACTGTTTTCTTTTCCTTTCTTGCGTTATATAGCAAAGTGACGTTGATTGCACAATTGAGCAATGCAGACGACCAGTGTGGCTCGTTGCGTCAACAGTTTCATGTTCACACTTTACAGAGCTCGTAACACATGAGTGAGGTCTTGTGTTGCTTACGAGCGTTAGAAGCGAATCTCACCCAGAACCTGCTCACTTAATTCCACGAAAACCAGCAGATTCAAGATCAGCAACCTGCTCATGTACTTTACTTTTTCCACCCAGTCGGGTTGAATAAAACTGAACTACCTTTGGCGCGAAAAAAACTAGCACTTCATGTACATTTAGTGGGAACATGGTGATGGATATAGCAATGTTTCTCATTCCAGTCCATGGAAGGTAATGAAATAATGTATAGATCACGATAAACTGCAGGTCAGCTGAGGGAAAGCTGGTGCTAACCATCATTGGACTCCTAGCCAAGCTAATTTTTACTTATTTGTGGCACAAAGTACAGTCATGTGTTCACTTATTTAATATTTTTGTGTGCCTTACTTTAGCACATGAAATTATTTTCACTTAGATACATTATGTTTCTGGTACCTGTTGTTTGTAAGAAGCAATTTAATTTGCAACATGAAAATCTACCTAAAACCTATTAGCCGTAACTAGCCATAACCAAACAGCAATTGTTAGTCCAGCTGTCTACGTTTCAGAGGTAACTGAAGCCTTTTCGTGCTTTTTTGTGAACGAGGCCTCGCTTCACCGTCAGCCCCGAGTATCTCAAGGGAAACAGGAAACGGCAGGAGAGCGCGCACATTCCTGCGATGACACATTCCTGCTAAAGCTCGTTCGTTCGTGGCTGCTCATCTGCTTCAATACCGCCCCATTTTAGAAGGGGGTGATACTTGTAACATCAAACAATTAAGACAGTTTCGTTCCTGATGTGACTTAATTTAATTGACACCCACTGCAGTGCGTTTGGAATCCGTGATAAGATGAATGGCAAATAATTCTACCAACCAACCAGAAATAATGCCCTTCACTTGTTGTATTGTCTGGCCTGCTAAACCAGCAGACAATAAACCACTAGGAAATCTAAACATAGACAGACTGGTCTGAAAGGCATCATCTGTTGGTGTGTGATGCTGGTACATTTGGTACTTGGTGAAAAAAGATTCTGATTCAGGAGCCCAGTACAGCGGCAGACTAATAACCATAATAATATGAACTTTATTTGGATTTGTTTCTCCCCATCCCAGG
Organism: Sternarchorhynchus goeldii; assembly: GCA_028565775.1. NCBI lineage: Eukaryota > Metazoa > Chordata > Actinopteri > Gymnotiformes > Apteronotidae > Sternarchorhynchus > Sternarchorhynchus goeldii. The sequence continues at coordinate 6,448,014 of JAOXYF010000018.1, read as the reverse complement.
GGCTTGAGGAGGAGGAGCAGAGCCAAGGCAGGAGGTGGAACTGAAGCACCAGTGGTAGGTGTGAAGACTGACGCTCAGCTGCAGGAGACTCGGGAGTGTTTCCTTTCTGGGACAGGCCTCCATAGCTGTGGGAGGTGGAGTCCCAGACACCGGGCTGCCTCCAGCTGTGGGAGGTGGAGTCACAGAGACTGGGCTGCCTCAAGCTGTTGGAGGAGGAACCAGCAAGACAGAACGAACGAACGAACGAACACACACACACACACACACACACACACACACACACACACACACACACCCACCTCAGATGATCCTGACCAAAAACCCCTACAAAGAAGAAAAAACAACAACACTAACGGTGACCTTGAGACTGAACATGAGATACAAGGTTATATATGGAGAGAGAGAGAGAGATAGAGATAATAGCAGCATGTCAGGACAGCCAGGGTGGAAGGGTGTGTGTGCACACGCTCATTCTGGGATGTCACACTGTGCATCACAGTCCTCCTTTATCCGTGACACACTACTGTAGGTGTCCCAAGAATTAGAATTACCTACATTCCTATAAACTGTGTTCCTTAGCAAAATTCAAAATGCAGATAAGCATTTCACAAAACACTTTGGTTCCAGTGTAGCAGTGTGCCAATACATGCCAAAGTCACTTGCGGGGAGACGGATGCATAAATCCAACCGGCGAGACCCAACGCCCCTTCGGACTCCAGGCCGCTGGAGTCTTCCCCTCGCCAACGATGAGAAAAACCGTCCTGTAGCCAAATGAAATGCCTTCGTAATCACTAACTCGAACCCACTATGCCAAGCAGGGGTGGGTCCAGCCTAGAGTGTGTGTGGACACGTACAGCACATGTTGGTTTAGACGATTGAATGTTGAAATGGACAGTTGGTAACAATAGCAGAAATGTGATTATGCTCTAAAAAAAACAAAACAGTGCATCACTGAGCTGTTGGAAGGACACCATTTTGATCAACAGTGACAGTATTACCACTTCCTTTCAAGTTATTTTTACCCCAAGCCATGGTTACCATTTTAGTGACTAACAACTATTTTGTGGACAAATTCTGTTGCATCCTCTGTGAATGAAAATGATATTTATAAACACGTATTGTAAATAAAGACATTTGTAGTAAACACTGACTTTTTATTTTACATAAAGCAAATCCCTCATTATATAATCGCTCATGTAAACCAGTTCAATACACTGAATATTTTCCAAAATGCACAATTGTCATACTACAATGCATAACACAGTTTTGTTAGACAGGCCAAGTGCTTTTTTTTAATCTATAATAATAATAATAATAATAATAATAATAATAACAATAATAATAAAGACACTGTCAGAGCAATACAGGACATCTTGGTATATAGGTACATCACAGATATTCAAAATATCACCCTGCTTACAGATCTTTGTTTTTAAACAGATTGACATGCAGAACATAGCAGGTAAGATATGGCAGCTACAGGAGAGTGGGAGTATAACCCCAGACATATATGTACAGATCTGTGGGATTATGCTCGGGTTAGGGTTAGTATAACCCCAGACATATATGTACAGATCTGTGGGATTATGCTCGGGTTAGGGTTAGTATAACCCCAGACATATAT
>JAOXYF010000018.1:6418810-6432668 GCA_028565775.1 Sternarchorhynchus goeldii | reverse complement strand
TCAGCACAGGGACACGCCCTCAGTCCTCCCCGACACCCATCAGCACAGGGACACGCCCTCAGTCCTCCCCGACACCCATCAGCACAGGGACACGCCCTCAGTCCTCCCCGACACCCTTCAGATCCTCCAAGCCTCCCAGGCCTCAAATACACATTTTGGTGCTATAAAAATGACGAGCAAAGAATTTGAAACTCCAAACTTCATGAGGTTTTTTCACATAATAAACCTCATTTCATTAATAAGCGCCAAATGTCTCCATTTCCTTCGGCTACGTTATTCTAGGAAGCAACTTGATGGAAACAATGCCTACGGTAAGACTTGTTCTGTACACAGTCTAACTGAAAGAAACGCAAGAAAACTACATTAAATGTTTAGTACTTGCTCATAAGACCTCAGTTTAGTTGCTTTAGCAGTATGTTTAGTACAATTCTCAAGTTAATTAATTAGTACTGTATATTTGCTTTAGTCAGAATGGAAATGACAAAAGTTGTATCTGTCCTTCATCTGCTGATGCTCCATTTTTGCGTCAAAAACTTGTGCGAGTCTCAGTTTTCTGCAGCTATACAAAGAGAAGACAGGAAATGCTTGTTAATGAAAGTCAAGCACAGAGGGGGGAAAAACCAAACAAACAAACAAAAACAAAAAACCCTGGGTATTTTTAGACTCCATCTCTGAAGACCAAAGACAGTCACCTTCATTTCATGAGCTACATCAGCAAAATGACATACCATCATCAGATCATATTCTGTAATGTCTATGACTATCACCACTAACCAGGACAAGCTTTGCACACACTTTTGAGCCAAGGTGATCTATGGTCTGTCTGACTGAAAAGCTCTTTTACAAATATACAAACATTTCAGAGCGCAGCAGTCAATGTTTTGACACACACCAGAAAGATAGTAACCATGTTAAATCAGTTCTTAAAAGGCCCTCCCCTGGCTACACGCATCTTTGGAACATTTTATATTAAGTAACTATAACCCAGGGATCGGAGGAAAACCTCAGAACTTCTCTTACACTCAACTTTTAAAAAGAATCTTAAACAGATAAACATGTCCTCGTTTGATGAGAATTGAAAATAGATTTTTATCACCCTATTCAAATTTATCATCATACTTAGTGTCTATAAAAATAAGTGCTCACCTTTAGGTTTCATGGTTAGTCACATCAGTGAAGACATTTTTCACTGGCAACCACGCAAAACCACACAGCCCCAAACAAACCCATGCATAACCACACATGGTGGTGGCACTCATCACAGCTACACCCTGGTGTTCAACTGCTGAAGACGACGGGGTGTGCCAGCGTTAAGGTCGGAAAAAAGCATCTTCTCAACCTACTCAAAGTTTTGGCCCCGTTTCTTCTCATTTGTCAGCCTTTGGTCCAGATGTTCCAAGATTGCAGCCAGACACTTGAGACACTAGACACTCTTTGTACCCACACTAAAGAGGTAGTGACGACATGAAACGACTTTGTTCTACAAGTGTAGGTATGTCCACGTTGTGTGAACCTTGGGTGAGCACATTTTACTGAACAAAAGTTGGTTTACGAAATGAGTGCACTTGGAGGACTGATTTGAAAATAATTTTTATAATCTAAAGCACGAGTATGAAACCCATACAGAAAAAACACCAGTCCAGTGAAGGTGGCAGGTCACCTTCTAAAACTCCACTCAGTTATTCATCTAAAAAGGTATATTTTTAGTAACCTTTACTGAATTAATAACTAATAGCAAAGTAACTAATATGTAGTACTCACCATAAAATAACTGGTCAGAACTACATAAAATGCTTCAGTTAAATGTTTTTTTTTAGCAATAAGCCCCAAAAATCCTGTCATAATAAAAGTCTGTTTTAAGGCTATTATTCATTCAGTAGTAGTGGTAGATCCTCAGCTATGCTGTAGACTAATGTGTAACTAACGTTTAATCAAATACAAGCAACAAAAAACTAAAAGTAAACTTTAGGACTTATTACAGGAAGGGATATTGAACCAGTGGGCTTTTACTTGATTAAATCAGATATATAAACGGAACAGGCTACTTAATACTGAAATAAATCATTTGTGGCACTTCTGAAAAGATAAAAACATAATGTGGGACACGGTTTCGGTGGTGTGTTATTTCAGTACACAGATGTGATGGTAATACCTTCACTTCCAGAGGGTTTTATAGGGGACTACACTGCAATCTAAAAGAAACAGGTTGCTAAACCGGTGTGGTGACGGTCTGGGCTCATGTCCCCCTGTCTTGAGGGGCCTGAGTGAACCACACATTATATTTTTAGTTTCACTCGTGTTGTGTGCCACAGGCATTGATGCGAGTGGTTCTTGTGACCATTCAAAGTCAACCCTCTCAAAACTCTTCCACCTCTGGCATTTTAGGACAGAACGCAAGAATAATGTTCGTTGCAGTTTAAAGTATTCGTGGGAAACCACGAGGTTCATACATGCTAGTTTTTGGGGGGTTTTGCCTACATTTAATGTTGCGCTGGTGTGTTATGCGGAGCACAGATGTCTTTTCCCGCCAAGCAGTCATGGTGCTGGGTCCACATTCCTGGGTCCACATTCTAAATCGGCCCTCTGTGCTGTCCAGAGCCCCAGTCAACCCACTCGGGCCAACACACATTCACTGCCCACTCAGCACTGCAGAGCAGCCAAAGCGAGCTGCTTCTACCGCGAGCAAATGAAAGTAGTATATTACTCACTCATTCTCATTCTCTGCAGTGGTTAAACAGGATGAGTGATTGCAAACAGAGCGTTAAAAAAAAATGGTTAAAACTTTAAATGAGCTCAGGATAGTTTGTCATTGTATCTCCCGTTTTGGTTTCTAAATGGGCATTTCCAAAGCACGAAGCACTATTTCTTCAGGAAAATGCTGAAGATGTGGAAGCATGTTTGTGTACAGTGGTCAGATCCTATGGGTACTGCATCATAAAAATAACAGAGAAAGCCTGAGACAGCTCGTTCAAGGGCAGGGACGGCCCGAAAAAGAAAAACTTGTACTACTGCCTTCAGTAGCAGATGATGGACATAAAAAAACAACTATTACTTTAATTATATCATCTTGGCATGTAATGGCTTTTAGACGTTGGTGAAGGACAGCTGATTCAGCGTTGGCTTTCATCCAGTCACAACGAAGACTGATAATAGCAAATTATTATTAAATGTTTTGTTTAGCAAATAACGCACATATGAATATGAAGATATGGGTTGAGAGTCCACTACACACTCACACAGAGGGCAGCCTGTGTGGAAGACAGACAGAACACGTGCAAGTGAGTGACCAATAGAACGAAGCACGTCATGTACGTGCAGTGCTGTGGTAATGAACTGGACCAGCGTAAAATACGAAGCAAAAATACACCCTTCTGCTTCAGTCGTTATTTACATCCTGAACCAAGAGGATCCGATACCAGTTTGACAAATAATTTAAGAAAAGGCTTCCAGCTGTAGGAGAGGCTCTCCGGTTTAGTGTTTTAACGCACCTGGGGCAGCCCGTTCACACACACACACACACGCCATGGGATCACTTTACATCCATGCCTTTCAAAAAAATCAGCACAGATGCATCTAAAGTGGACAGCTAGGTGCAATATACAGAGAAGAATCTGCAGAGCAGCGGTGTGAACAGTGTAACCTCTGCATTTCATCCTGGCCTGTAGCGCTAACGTGCTAGTTCAAGAACACGTGCCATTGCTATCTGCAGTCATCTCCAGCTGGTTCCAGCATCAGCGTCAACAACACTCAGCACCATTTAGAGGGCTTTCACAATGTTTTGTACACAAGGGCTTATGCTAACTAGATTTCATTTGCATTGCCACAGGCCTTTTGACTTACAAAAATCTGAATATAAATGGTCAATCAAAGAGGTTTTAAAAAAATAAATAAAAAATAAAAATCAAGAACATTTTCATGACCTTTGTAGACCCACTGTGAAATGGATTATATGGATGAAGATCTTGCGTCCAACATATTTTTTTTACCAAGCCTGAAATAATCAAGATGGGTCATAAGCTTCTAGCTGGAAAGGAGAAGCCCTTGTCATCAGATGTGTAGGTTCACTAGGTAGGGCACCATTTCATACGTTCGGTGGTGCATCTGGACTCTGGATGTTTGTTGTCTGTGGCTACAATAGCGTCCAATCGTGTTGCGTGTGCTCAGTTGGCGAAGACCCTCGCCGACACTCAAGAAATGTGACATCTGGGAAACTTCAACTTCTACGTCGCAGCTGTTTAAAGAGTAAGGGGTTGAATGAGAAGAAGCTTTTCAAAACCTCTCTCCTTTTCAAAAACCTTCACATTATTACCCAATACAGCGGTTTATCAGGGCAGGAAGGCTGCTGGATGTGAATCTATTTCATCAGAAAAATAAATAAATAAATAATAATAAAATCACAGCATGTCAGGAAAGAGGTTCAAGTCAACTCTCTGTTATGCTCTCTGCAGAAGATTCTTCTCAAATTCTCCTGCTTCATTTCAACACCTGCCCCACACCACGATAAACACGGGAGGCCAGGGACAGTCAATCACACACAGCCAAAACGCAACCCAGTCTCTCACACCAGCACTACATGACATCCACACCTTGAAGTCACTCACACTGGCTTCCATTGTAATCTGTCGAGAGAAAACACCAGTGATGAGGACATGCTTGGATATGGCCTTGTGCACTCACAGAGAGAGAGAGAAAGAGAGAGGAGAGAGAGAGAGAGAGCGCGAGGCAGAAAGAGAGAGAGAGAGACACAGAAAGAAGAAAAGAGTCCATGACCTTTCTTGCAGAAATCCCAATACCAAAGGGTTCAAAAACCCTTCTCTCATAGGTCTGAATTCTTCAAATTCCATGGATTAAAACAAAATTCTTTGGCACATCTACAGAACAAGAATCGTCATGCACAATCCAAAAAAGCTGCATGGAGCTGATGTGAAAGAAACTCATTCTAACAAGAATCAGGCAAGTACCAAAGCTCTGCTTCCTTCCTGCTGTCCTGGCTGGTTAAAGCCAGCTTTCTCACTCCCACTGCCAACAGACAACATGCTGCTCTCCCCAGACCATCACTAGGCAGTTTTACACAAGGCAACCCGGGACGTTTATTCCCGCCAAGCGTCTGCCGTCCTGTGATCGTCTCTGGGCTCGGGATCCAGACATCTGCCAGGTCCCGCCTGCCTCTGCTGAGCGAAGCATGAACAGGCGGAACCAGACTCTCCTGATGGGGGAGTGATGCTGCTTTCACAGCTGACCAACTGCTGGGGGGGGGGGTAATCCATCTTTTCCAAAACTTGGATATGTTCCAGGTTTTAAAAAAATAAATACATAAAAAAATTTTTTTTTAAAAAGACTTGCGTCAGAGCTGGTATGAAGTTCATAAATAGAAGGCCACTCTACTAACACCAGGCTTTACAAGGAACAGCCCTCCAACCCGCAACGACTTCTCAGGTCATCGGTCACCATGGAGATTATACAAGAGCAATAAATTGCAACGGGGTCATTGGCCTGCCATGCTGTTTTTGTGCCCCCTGCTGGATTCTGTGAGTAACTACAGAGTGCCGTTTGTAGCCTGACCTGATGTGTAGCCAGGAGAGCATGGGTGTAGTGCCTCCACCGAACACCCAGACCGTGAAGAAGACGATGAGCAGGGTGGTGGTGAACATCATCTGCCGGGCGTATGTGGCCGTATCGCGGATGGCCAGAGCAAACGCCATCGCCCCTCGTAATCCTGCAACAGCGAGAAGCACCTCAGAGATCACGAGTCTTGGACCCGCAAGGCAGTGCCATACAGACATCACAGAAGAACCATGGAGAGTAATGCCTAGCTGGTCAGAACATGAAATAAATTGATTTACAGATACTATACACATGGTTTTCCTTTGATCCGTTTTGAAAAGCTCATGTTTCTTTGATGCCCCTCAAGTTTGATGTTCGAGTACCAACAAGAGAGTTGCTCCAGATTGATGTTGGCTAAGAAAAACAGGCTCTCATGTTAATAGCTCATTATTTCAGGTCAAGATCTGCTTCATCAGGCTGATGATTCTCACAGAAGCTGCACCACCATGGGGTCCAACATCATGGGGGGTGTGTGTGGGTGTGTCTCACTAAATTTCAACACAGATCAACTAAACTGCATCAGTCTGTCGAGCATCATTGTGACTGGTTTTTTTGCAACTCCTACTGCACTTCCTATTCCTAGATCAGTGTTGGACTAAAAAATGTTTTTTTTTAATTAGCAATAAGACAATACCTGCAAACATCATCATGTGCTGGAAGTTTCCACCAATTTTGTGCCTGCGGCCCAGATTAAGCAGGAAGGACAGGGGGTAGATGTTGGAGGCTCGGCCAATGAAGATGGCAATCTATCAGGACATGGTTAAGAAAACACAGACACAGTCAGAGTCACAGCCCTTCAAGGACTAAAGGACTCAGCAAGGCCCTTACTGATGGGATCTGGCAGTCACCCAGACATACTCTTCTTTTTTTTATGCAGTAACAAGAAAGATGGTCTTCATAAAGTCCTTAAATATATCCTTGGACTTTCACAGGTCATTATATAAATTTTAACATGTCTTTGTAAGACAAAAAAAACCCCTAATGTTGTTGAATATGAGAAAAAGCACACGCCCCTACTAAACTTGACTGCTGTCGCAATTTATTTGTCTCTTCAGGAAATTCTGTCCCTAAAAACAGAGTAGGAAGACACTGTTCAAGAGGTGAACTAGCACAGCATGACAGCAGAGGAGAAGGATACAAATGCCCCTACAATGAAGACAGGGCTGAAGACGTGGTTCTGGAAAGTGAAGAGGGCCAGTCCCATGTAGGAGAAGATGAAGTTCTCCGCTAAGAAGTGCAGCACTTCAAACAGCTAAAATAAAAAAATAAAAAAAAAGATAATCAGAATACACATGTGCAGTCTGTCACTTCACCATAGGCAGCTTTGGTAATTGGGTCATGAGCATCCCCTGAGGCAGAGGGCGCCCCCTGGGTTCTGTAATTACAGCACCCAGTTCCAGATCACTCAGGCTAGCACATTAACTTCAATGAGCATGCTGCACTGAACGAACACACACACACACACACACACACACACACACACACACACACAGCTTCGTGAGTGACAGCAGCCCTGTACCACAAGCGTCTCATCCACAGCTTGGTTTAAAGCCACTCTCTCCTGCTCTGCACTGAAGCACGATTCCAACTGGTCAGTGCAACATCTCTCTCCCTCCCTGAAAACTCTAGAGAAAAATTCTGAGGGCATAAACATTGCTCACACACTGCAGTACTTACAGGTCCTGGGTTACAGAAAGCTGCTAATTGAAAACAAAGAGCTCATTTTGGAACCTGCTCAGTGACCTCTGTAGACCTTACAGAATCTGTGTATATTGTTTAAATACGGATTATGAAAGCAATTTCTGCTCATGCCTCCTCATTTTAAAGTTGCAAGATGCAAAGCAAACACACAACAGAACATGTCCTTACCCTGCAACCTAAATAAGAGAGAACTTTCCAGTTACATTTTTAAAGAGCATGGTAAAAAGCAGCCTAATGCTGCCCCCTGCCTGCCATTATTGGCCAAGCAGGAAAAATACTTCAACAGACCTTGTTCAAGACTGCAAAAAGCAGCCTTCTTACGAATTACTACTTACTGAGCCATACTAAAGCTACAGTGGACTGGAGAGAGGGGCCCAGCAGAGAGGGCAGTGTAAGCACCTGTTTGGTGCGTTTGGTAGACTCTTCAGAAAGATTGTTGTACGTGTAGTGGGCCTGTGTGATTCCACAGAACAGCACCGAGACCACACCTGCAGCCAAAACAGAACAAGCACCAGTGCATTTCCTCAAAATGTCGACAACAAAACTTTCAGTGCATGCATTTACTGAAGCACACCCCCACACACGTGCACACCCCCACACACGTGCACACCCCCACACACGCACCTGTGAAGCCACAAGCCTCTGCCAGGAGGAAGGTACTCCAGGACATCAGAAAGAACAGCGCCGTCTCCAGCAGAGGGAAACAATGCAGTTTGGTGAACTTGGTGACGTGGCCAGAGTTAAAGCTTTCACACACACACACACACACTTCAGTTCAGTTCATTTTCAGTATTTAACACTCTTCTCCAGAGGCAGTTCATCATTATGACAGTTTGTCTGTGCTCTCTGGGAATCAAACTCAAGACCCTGGTGGTGGTAACATGTTGCTCTACCTGATCAGTAACACACACCCTTAAACACATTTTACCACAACAGTTAATCTCACCACTGGTAAAGAACAGGACTTTTACTCTATAGTGAGTGGTAAAGCTGAAAGGATATGAGGGCAGTCACCACCCCAGTAACAGCGCCCATAGCAAACGATCCACTGAAGATTCCCAGGAAAATGCCAACAGATTTAAAGAAGGCAGAGGCATCAAAGGTGTGTGTGTTTACACCGCTGGGCTGGTAGGCCACTATAGACCTGAAAAAGACAAAATAAAAGCCAAGTTTTCTAAATGAAAATATTGTTCTATTGAAATAATGGGTGGGAACATTCCAGAAGACATGGACAAAGGCCCTCAAGAAAGTTCTTGGCCAGTAGATGGAAGCAGAGATCCAGTCATTCAGGTGACAGGGACCTGGCAGTGCCGCCCGTTTCATCAGCCTCACATTTGAGTGTGGAATTTCTTACACAAGCATGTTGAGCGTGGGACACACTGATCCAGAGACTGCCACTCTTACCAAACAGTGCAGCAGCGTGTGTGTGTGTGTGTGTGTGTATACGTGTTTGTGTGTTTGGCGAGAGAGTGAACAAATGAAACAGAACTTACGATGAGAGGACTATAGCAACTGCATCGTTCATAACACTCTCTCCAAACAGCAGCGCGTAGAGGTCCACGTCCGCGTGGAGTTCGTTGAAGATAGCCAACACAGTGACTGGAAAACACACATGCATGACTGCATTTAACATTCATCACGTAGCTCATACAACTGTCTCTGAAAGCTTTCCGCCTCAGGCAGTTCATTTCAGCCAAACAATTCAGTAAAAATTAACTGGGTAAAAAAAAAAAATTTTTTTAAAAATCCAAAAGCAGTTAAGCTGGAAGCCTGCTGCCCTGAAATTAGAGAAAAGGTGACGCAAAGAAAGGGGAGGAGTAGGAACAGGGAGGGAGAGAGAGGTGTGCATGTGAGAGAGGTGTGCATGTGAGAGAGGTGTGCATGTGAGAGCTCTACCTGGGTCTGTGGCTGAAATAACAGCTCCAAAGAAGAGGCAGTCTGTGTAGTAGAACTTATCCGTGAGCTGACCGACGGCCTGCATCAGCTTCACTACCCCGTACATGAGGTTTCTGAAATGGCAGCAAGAGCAGGACATCACTTCCTGGGTGACGCATCATCGGCAAACTCGAACACCCCCAGCAGTTTCGGCCGGACCAGCCTGCAGGTGCACCTGGAAGACCCAGCTCTCTGGCAGACAAACGCACCCTTGCCAGGGTTCACTAAAGAGGGCCGGGTGGCGAGAGGGCGCACGTCTGGGGCTGTGTGGGGGAGCTGCTTACCCAATGACGAAGCAGGAGATGGCTGTGCCAAGGAAAGCATAAGTTATAATGGAGCCCAGGTTTCTGAAGAAGTGCCTCTGAAAAAGAGAGAGAGAGAGAGAGAGAGAGAGAGAGAGAGACAGTGGCAGGTCACAAGATGACGTGACTGAGTCGGCCGCGTACGGAGAGCTCGACAACGGCCCACGCTGCCAACCAGACACACCCTGTCGGGCGCTGGAACTAGGGGAGCGTTTCAACTAAACTTGCCATGTTGCTTGGGTTGGCATCATAACACAAACACAGGTAGCTGTTTAAATACTTTGATTTGCACTAGCACAGCAACATCAAGTATGAACACGTCACCGCTGAATCGGTACCAGCGCCACCGATTAGACGTGGTAAGATGGAGCTGAAGTACAAAATGGTGGCAGTTGACAGTCCCAGATCAGCAGGTGCTCGTCTCACCTTTCCTTAAAAAACAAAAAAAAGGGAAGTGGCTCATCTTCTTAAACTTATGAACATTTTCCCACGGCGATGCAGCTCGTCTGTGGCTTGTGTGAGATCGGTGCTTTGCGAAGTGAATTTGCTGCACCACTGGATTCGTGGCATCATCACACCATACTGATGGGTGAGTGTTTGCACGGTACCTGAAGTGTCATCGTCTAAAAAAAGAGAAATGGCTACTTTTATATGGAGCTATTCAAATCAGCCCTGAGGTGAAGGATTCCAACAAGTCATAGGACTACTCTTATCATCAATTTACTGCTTGCAGATCTCCGACAGGATCCAAACTCCACCCTGATCATGACCGTTCTGCAGGATCACAAACTGAAGCTGCCTCAGCACAAAGGAACGCCCTGGTTAACTCTGGAATTAAACGGGACAATGTACAAACTCCATCAGCTAGTCCCCAGCTACATATACAAATGTTTCATAGATATCAATTTTTTTAAAAAAAACAGCTTGAGCAGTCATTACATTTTCAGAAACCTGAAACCCCCACAACCCCACAGTGCACGTTTGGGGAAGGAAGGCATCCAACGTAAAGGACAGGATGGTCCCAACAACCCTTTGGACTGGGTCAGAGGTACTGTTGTCCCATGATGCCTTTTGCTGTGATGGGTGTTACGTCCTTCACCAGCAAAGAGGTGTTTTTTTTTTTTTTAAACAATGTATTTACTAAATTGACAGGAAGGAAGTGCTCCTCATGAGAACTTTTAACTTTCATTTGATGGATAAATCAGAAAAGAACTTAAAGCATAAAGCTAAAAGTGTTCCAGTTCACACAACTGGTACAAAGTCCAACAAGATTAACAAAAGTCTTCCCAAACCTTGTTGGATTTTTATGACCATGTATATAATAAACTGGGTCATATAATAAAAACCTACAGTTTGGACATAAGTTTGTCAGATCATTTAATATCATTTAGAGGCTAGAAATGTGTAGAAAGAAAGGACCCTTTAAGACAAAGCTGTAAACTTGTTTGATTTTTAGGCAAAGTAGGAAAGCTTAAAGCACAATTCTTCACTGAAATATTACGTTATACTGCAAAGTGATGGTTTAATGAAGGAAGAGACGTAAATGTGAAAAATTCAGTTATCAAATTCTACAGCAAAAGACATTTTTGGAATTGACGCACGTAATAGGAACTACATATAGAAATAATTTAACTTCCACTGTAACTTGCATTATGAACAGGTTAATTGAGGACAGCATACGCCCTAGCACAGTGAAGCTGGCAATAGTAACACCTACTCATGCATCAGTTGATAGACAGGAAGTAAGCAATAACAAAACTATTAGTATCTCACTGCAGTTTCAAAGGTTTTAGTAAACAGTCACTGAGCAGCAAATATTTTGATTCTGCAGAACTTCTACATTCAGAGCAATTTAGACTTAAACCACCACCCTGAAACACCATGCTATTTCCTTGAAATTAAAGACAAACTTGGATCTTTTTTGATCCTTGTAAGGTCTTTGACACTGTAAATCATCAGATTATTTTTTTCTAAGTTAGTGCAATGCTAACTTTCCATGGATTGTGTTAGTGTGGAGACCTGTGTGGAGTCTGTTTTTCAGTTTATATTTATGATCTACCAATATAAATGATCTAACATTAGAATGTACCAGTGTGCAGGTTCAGAAGTACAGTACCAATCCAAAGTTTGAAACGACAACAAATTAATCTGATGAATTATGTTTAAAAAGATACCGATTTATATAATGAACTGATTTCCTGAACAAAAACTTTTTGCTAAGGGTGCATGTAAAATTGTGTGTGTATTCATGTGCGATTTGGAACTTAAACCCTTAACTATGGAAGTGCTATGCATGCGTGAGAATCTGACAATCAGTCTTCAAAACTGATGGAAAAGCATCATAGATGGTTGCTTCGTGAAGCTGATGAAGGTGTCAAAGATGGCTACTTCAAAGAATCTGAAACCCAACATAAAACAAATACTGTCACAGCATAATCACATGTTGCCGTTTCCCAACCCAGACCCTGAGACCCACCAGATGTGCCCCGAGTTCTAGGCTGAGAAACACATTTCATTGGTTTGATAGTTAAAAAATACAAAAAATAAAAGAGTAGGCATCTCCAAACTTTTGACTGGTACAGTTTGTTGCCAAATCACCACACTGTATCTACTATATAGATACAGTTGCAAAATTGCTTAGGGATTCAAGGATGACTCTGGATGTCAAGAGAATAAAGATCACCATGTATTGTGATGAAAACAGAGGGATTATCCTCAAATGTTGGTAACAGTCAACTGCAAAGACAAATGTGGAGGAGTTTAAATTGTTCTGGATTCTAATCTACTTGTTCTACAAGTTTCGACAAGAAACACATAAAATTGTTGAACCACACAATAAGATAGAACGCTGCCAATTTTAGATACGTTACAAACTTATAAAAATGTAGGACATTTTTAATACTGTACAATGATTTCCTCTCATTTCTCTTACTGTATGTCCTGTTGGTGTCAGGAAAGGATGGTGACCATGAAGTAACTTGAATCATTTTATAAGAAACCATCAAACTCTTTGCCAGGAACTCACAATAGCAGCACCATCACCAATATCAAACGCTTTCTAAATATAATATGCTGAATTTTGATCAGCTAATTTTGTATTCATTTGTCCATCTAGGGTCAAGAGTATCCATAACACCGCACCTCCACGTGTGAAGAGCAATTTTCAGCTTCTTTCTGAGAATCAGAGCAGAGCGACAAGGTGTTCAGTAGTAGTGCACTGTAGTAGCCCTGTGCAATCTACCCTTTCCATTCAAAACAAGGGAACGAACTACTCGCTGATTTGAAAACCTGAGTGGTTAAGATTTCTTCTGAAACAAAAACCATTTGCATTCACATCCTCGGACCCTGTTCTCTCATTAGGACGTGTATGCTGTATAGATGTCTGATGAAAGCCTAGTGTAACTGAGCTGGGAAGGAGATAAAGTCAGTGATGCAAGCTTGTACATTTAACAGATCGTTTTTGTAATGCGTGTTGTATTTTCTGTGTTTTTAGTATGACATGTTTACCTGCATAGGGACTGCAGATGGAAATGTAATTATTAGCCAACTCTGATGTGAAGGATCTCTTGTACTTTGAGATTAGTACATTTTGTACATGGTCCATAACAAAATAAACATAACTCACTGAAGGGTTAATCACATCACTTAGTGTTCCATAAAGTGATAGAACTGGTGAAGTTTGATGCATTTGTGACGCGTCATTAATATCAGCTGATCAATCTGAAAAGTGCTTACAGCACAATTACGACACACTTACAAACAGGCTGATCATACAGCTACCTGATCAGCAGGATAAGAGGAAGGAGGAGCCCCGCTACACCCCCACAGGCACCTGTTTCACCTACAGCATGTCATCCCTCTGCCAGCCAATCAGAGACAGGCACAGGATGCCGAAACACGCCTGCGGCTCTCCCTGCGCTCGATAGGCCGGCTAACGACCGGACAATGACGTCATCCAGGAGGACAAATTAGCTACAATAAAACAGCTCGAGCAAGCTTCAGGGTATTATTAGAGAGGGACTGATGAACGTGATGTTGCATTTGGGATAAACCTGATTCGAGCTGAAG
This sequence comes from Sternarchorhynchus goeldii, assembly GCA_028565775.1. NCBI lineage: Eukaryota > Metazoa > Chordata > Actinopteri > Gymnotiformes > Apteronotidae > Sternarchorhynchus > Sternarchorhynchus goeldii. The sequence continues at coordinate 6,419,058 of JAOXYF010000018.1, read as the reverse complement.
GAGAGAATAATTTTGCAGGATCTGAAAAAGTGTGGAAGGGCAGAGACTGAAAGTATTGTTACATTCATCCCACCATTAGCAGCAGGGTCAGCTCCACTGTTACAGATTATTCTTCCTTACTGTCCAGCAAATTCTGAGGACTGTGATACGCTTTTACTGATGGCAGGTGCAACTATACGTACGTGTGTGTGTGTGTGTGTGCGCGCGTGTGTGTGTTGGGGGGGGGGTAGGAATATAGGAATCTAAAA
>JAOXYF010000018.1:6361416-6413422 GCA_028565775.1 Sternarchorhynchus goeldii | reverse complement strand
GTGGGAAATTAATGTTGGGGGGGGGGGGGTAGGATTATAGGAATCTAAAAGTTCATCCGACCCCTGGTTCTTTCATTGATGGCAGAGCTAGGGTTAGGGTTAGGGTTAGGATTAGGGTTACAGGATTACGGTTAGGGTTCAGGAGCACAGCACACTGAGGAGAACAGCTCCTTGCTTCCTGAGCAGAGTCTCCAACTGGGTCAAAACCAGCTCCCACATGAGCACAATGAGGGACGAGGACAATGTTCTTCACGTGTTCTTCACGTGTACGCGAGTCCTGTACTCACTGACACAGTGCACCCCTCCTCTTCTTCACCATCAGACACAATCAGTAGAAGACTCTCAAAGTGAATCGATGCAATTCAGAGAAAGAAAACAATGGTCGGTCTCTCTCTTGGTTTGTCTCCCTCTCTCAGTCTGTCCATCTTCCCCTCCCCTGCCCTCCATGTCTCTCCCCATTTTTCTTCTTCCCCGCTGCAGTGAAACATTCATCCACCCCCCTCCACCCACCCCTTCCTGCTTACTCAGCAGATTGCGCAAGTCGACAGGAAGGCCGCTGAACCCACAAGAAACCACCACCACAGGGTCGGCGTTTACTTGGGGAGACTGCTGGGGACAAAAACATCACAGGTCTGGAGCACACTGAACTGAGCTGGGTGTCGCAGGCCAAACCAACAGAACACCGTTCAATACGTCCATGGTTTGGGCTCTGCCTTTGAAAAATGTCAAGATCGAAGTGAAGGATGTTGCACCACCCAAACCCTACCCTCCTCCATCACCCTCATTCAGCGTAGCTACACCCTCCACAAAAGGGTCAGTCAGCGATGCAGAGTTGGCATTTTTTGCCACAACCGGCTCTTCCCTGCTTAAAGGGTAGCACCATCATACTGAGCATGAGGCTGCCTACACATTATAAACCCTGGAATCTCCCTGTGTTTCTGAGCCTCATCACAAGGCCACCTACCCCTTCCTCAAGCACATGCTATAGAACAGGAAAAAGGCTCAAATAACACTTAAATGCACCGACACAATACCACTGCCCCGTGACGCTGCTCTTTGGCTCCATTTACACAAAGGAAGTGAAAGTCATCTGCACAGAACTTCCCCTAAAAGACCAACCAGCAGCCACCGAGCTCTCCTCACCAACAACAGGCCATCGTGGTCCTTAACTAAGCGGGCCAGCCTTGCTCCGGCAGCCGGGCCACCGCGCACGACAAACAGAAAGAGGAGGCTCACCGTGATCATGTGTCGGTTCAGTAACTCAAAGGGCACGGCAGTGCGGAAAACCAACACCTGCTCATGCAAGCGTACCATTACTGTGTTCCAGAGGCCCCGCCCAACGACCCAACCCTACCTTCTTAAGGCTGTATCCGGCATGGAAAATTATGGGAGGTAGCAAGATGTTGAAGAACACCTCCGGGTCAAAGGTGACCTGCAACAGCAAAAAGAGACGAATCCTGTTCAAGTGCACCTGTTCAAGTGCATGAGTTAGAGCCATTACCAGAGATGATAAATAATTCAAACAGAAATAGCAAAAGCCAAGATACCCCTACTTGTCCATTTAATTAATTCAGAGGTTTCTGGATGTGTGTGTGTGTGGTCTGCTCTCTTGGGACACATACCTTGCGGAGCATGTCGTTCTGCTCCACATTCTGAATCTCGTGAGAGTTGATCTCCCCCTTCAGCGTGTACTCGAAGAACCTGCCACTGACATTGAGGAGCAGCGTGCTGACTGCCCGCTCCCGCAGGGTGCAGCTGGGGGGCGTCTTGTTGTGGTAGCTGGTGGAGGGGATACCGTAGCGCAGGATCACGCCCACCAGCAAACCTGCCAATACACGTGGCACTGGATAAGGAATCTCACGCACATCTGCACACACCCCCGTCACCTTGGTATCACGAGGCAGATGATGTGTGACAAACAATCATCAGAAAATATTCACACACAGTAGACAGCAGTCATATAATCAAATCATATTCAAATTCAAAATTGTCGCAAAATTGTTACACCAAAATTGTTTTTTTTTTAAAGAAACCAAGACTGGTCAAAATCCAAAATGTTGTTTCAATCTACATAAAGATCTAAATAGCTAAATATGTTCAGAAATCAAAGTTTATCCTTATTCAACTCTCATCATGAATATGGTAATTTTTGCATTTTGAAGTCCAGTAAATATCTGAGGTCTCTAAATTCTATGAGCAGTTATGTTTCAAGCTAAGACCACACTGACTTAAAACCAATTTTAAAATGCATTTAGTGTATTTCCTCTTTTATTCAACATTAGTGGCAGTATTATTTGTCCTTAAAGGAAATGTCCATTAGATTCTCTTATTTCACTAAACTGTTATGTTCCATACAGTAATCTGTTTGGAACCTGTCCATTTCCCACCCCACCCACCAATACATGTACACACACAAACACACAAACACAACCTTTGAGTGAGGAGGCTTTATGAGTGCATTTGCCTGCTGTGACCAATCTGTTGGAGAGCGTTCCCATACTAATGGCATGTGGAGTGAGGAGTGCCCAACAGATCTCCATTCAGAGCACACACACTTGCCCACAGACCTTCAAATAAATAAATAAATATCCACAGAATCATGGCACACAGAGCCGGTACACACCAACCTCTTAGCATTATCGCTACAAGGAAATAACCACCACCAGATAAACGCGCACGTAAAGTCCTTGGTGGTGATAAAGTAGTGGAGAGCAGTTGTTACAGTCGAGTTAGCAGCGTTTCCAGACTGCCAGAGACCAGGCCTCAGTGAAACGGCTCCAGTTTCAGTAAGCACCAACCTAGAGTACGGTATGCCACTGGTGAGGTGAGGTACGCCTGCCGCCGTGCAGAGGCATGAGCAGTTATGTGCTGGGTTTTAATCAGCATACAGAGAGCTTTAGTAATTGGGTTAACCCCAGGAGCACACTCCGAGCCAAACAGAGGCAGGCACTGACCTTGGACACAGCTAATGTAGTTTAGTTCTGCGTTAGGGAAAACAACCAGTCCACCAAGACCACGGTGTTCCAGGAAGTTAGGCAGTGCTCGTTAGGGGCAGCCATTTCACCAAGACCACAGCATTCTGGGAAGTGCCGTGCGTGAGGCAGAGAGAACGGTGCGACAGATCAAACACTCCGAGTGTCTGGTCAGACAGGCAGCAGAACACCCTGTGGAGGAAGGCGTGCACCTTAAAATCATAAAGCTGCCTGAGGTGAGAGATTCACACACTGATACGGGGGCCTGGGACCAAGCACACGATCAACGCAGTGCAGAGTGTGACTCGCTGATTGGTTCAGACCAGCACCCACAAACACGATACGAGCAGGTATTATACTCATCAACCCAAAATGTGACTCAAAAAGACTTTCCAGGTCAATTTCTACGTTTTGGAATCGGTCAAAAAAAGTAAATACAACCATGATCACACACACACACACACACACACACACACACACACACACACACACACACACACACACACACACACACACACACACCTTAGAACTGCCATGACTAAACCATTTTCTCCTGCTCAACACATTTTTCCAGCAGTGACCCTGATTCAGAGTAAACACACAAGTACACAGCCAGTAACAGATGTAAGGGATTTTTACCACAAGCTGCCATGTTTGGTGTATAAATGAAACAACTGGAGAACAACGTGTACTTATCTTAGGATTTTGTAGGATTGATGTGGGAATGAATTTGATGACATCATATTCTTATAATGCAGCAACAACAATTCAGCAAAACACGAGTTGAGACGTCCGATTTAAAGTTATCTGTAGAATAATGTCATCCATCTAAAGTTATCTGTAGAATAATGTCATCCATCTAAAGTTATCTGTAGAATAATGTCATCTGCCTGATGTAGCAAAAGTCTTTAGCAGAGCTGTCACCATTTTAGGGACTGGCAGACTTTGTACAACCTCAATCTAATTTATATTTGCAGCACCCAAAAAAATCCCAGTAGGAAACCTCACGAAGCCTTAGGTGTAGAATCATACATCTCTCTCTACCTAGAACCACCTCCCTTGGTATCAATTATCTAGAAGAAATATTAAAATCTTTAGCCCTCAGACTTGTTTATGAAACCCAATCTAGTGCAGCTCCTGTTTTATGAGCCCAGTGCAGGGGCTCAAGGCAAAGCCTACCCTCACTCCACACCTACATGAGCAGCATAGCGTGAGGGTTACTACAGGAGTTTAGGCTATAGTCATCACTGCACTCCAGTCTTCCCAACGTGCTTCTGTAAGTTACATGGGTTTGGCTTAGTCTGTGCCACTCCACGCATCACAGAGTTTATAACTGTCACCGAGACATGTCTGCTACCACATGTAGACTGCATTATTAACCAGCACTGAAAAAAGCTGGTTTGACAACAGAATGACGATCATACCATCACTCACAGAACCCAGAATGCAGCAGCACACCACTCTGGGTCACCTGGCCATCCACAACACTACCAAGCTGCCACAATCCTTTAAATGATAACACACGTCATCACTGTGGTTCATCACAGAAAAAAAGGCTTTTATTTGTCAATTATCTGGTCAATAAGCAAAATTAATATAATCTACGGAGTGACTAACAAAGACTATATAAAGTGAAATATTGTAATCAAAAAGTGTAACGGAGATACGCGTGTATAAAGCAACCCTTGTAATACAGGAGAAGGTTAAGATTTATTTCTCAAGTCAGCAAAATATGGCTTCACCCTTTTAGGTAATCAGTGATGCAGTGGTAGTGTCAGCCAGTGCTGGCAGCTTAATCAAAGGCTGAAGAGATGCGAATGTCTAGAGTCTTGCTCATCTGTGTGGAATTACAACGGGCTACACCGCAAAGATCATTATGCCTCTTCTCTTAATTTTAGGTACATGCTCTTGCACCCTAAAACTGAGATGACAACTGTACTGCTATAATCACAGTTGAATTTCACACAAGAAACATGCTTGCTAGGTCCATTCCAGGGACTAAGGCCATTTGAGGCCATTGCAGTAGTAGTGATTAAGGTCTGAATAGCTCTGGCAGAAGAGTTTTGGGGCTCAAAAGCAGACGGTTCACAAAGGGTTACTTTCATGCTAATGTTTCCGATTTCAACCAATCTTAGGTCCAGCTATATCAACCCACACACACACACAAAAACTACAGTGCAACAATCTTAGTACCACAATTTTGAGTTTCAACTTGAATAGCTGGGTTTTTAAAGAGGCCGTCAGAAAATATCTACAGCCGTGTCAGACACGTGGGATCATTTGTTCTAAAGATGAGCTGGCAATGTTTCGTTGGACAACATTCCTCCATATCCTGAATTACAGGGGTGTTACGCACGATGAGCGAGTTACTTATCAGCAAGTATATCATAATCTAGAGTTTTACTTAAAATCATCAAGAGATCGGTTCAGATAAACGCAGACGTACTTTGGCCGAGTCACACAATGTATATAAAGACTTCACACAGCCAAGTACACAAAAAAGAGAAATATGTATGGCGATATATATTCAACGTGACGCACGGGTTGATCTCTCAAAGAGATGCTTAACCGTGTGAAGTTACGATGCACCTACTATAATGGTACATCCGAGCTTTGTGCCAAGACCCACGAACCACATAGACAAACGTGTGAACGAACAAATGCATTTTAATTTACTAAAGATGTTATAGAATCACTAAAGCCGTTAAAACAAATACGGAATGGTTTCGTTTCGCTTCTCCTGCCATTTCGTTGCAAGCACCGCCTGTGCAGTCGTTAGAATTAGAGCTCGTACAGCTAGCAGGCTAGGAAGGCTCATTCATACGAGCGCTTACTGTGTTTAGATCATGTGCAATGCCTTTCGCTTGTTTGCACGCCAGTGTCTTACCATATATCATAGCCAGGCCCGTTTCGTGGAGGAAACGGACTCTTCTGTGCTTGAAAAGCCATATGGTTAAAATGGTCAGTGTCAGGAGCAAAATAAATGTGAGCAAATTAACGCTGTCCTGACGATGACTTTCCTCAGCCTCCTTCTCAGTAGCGAGCTCCTCCATGCCACCGTCATCTGCGTTTATCCGACACGTCTGGCTTAAAATGAAAATCAAAGTTGGAAATACTGATCTGTTCTTTAGAAGATATTTCCATGGCTTTGGTGCGATGGCTTTCTCCATAATACAGGACGCTAGTGTCGGACAGGCTGGTCAGGCTCCGTCGTGGTGGTACTATGTAAAGGTAGCACCAAGGAAAACAAGACTTCGTCCGTAGCTCAACCTTTTAAAGCCACATGGCGCCGACATGTGGAGGCTGAGCTCATTGCCACTTTTCAGTGGACTGAAACACTAAGCTGAACTATGGCACACCAGGTTTTCCTTTCTTTTTTTAAACAGAACCCGATATTATCACAATATTTGTATTTGCATTTTACTTAAATTGCATTGTGATTAGTTTCCTCATTCCAGTGTAACAATACTTGTTTGTGGAGCCCATAGACTGTATATACTATATGGTGGAGCCATCTTAACAGCTCACGTCAAATTCAAATAGATTACAACGGGCTTATTCATCACTCTGTAAATAATGTGAAATCTAACTTTGAACATCATGCTGTCACTCTAATGGGAACAAACAGGACATCTTTATTTCCTTTGTATTATCACCGACTTCCTTTGCAAGAAAAGAATTGAAGAGTCATCAGATTTCAAACTCCAAAACATTCTCTTCTCCTGAGTCCTTGTTTTGCAAGAGCAACATATTAAATTGTAACTTAATATTTATTCAGCCTTGGAACTTAATAAGATTTTACTCGGAAACATTTCAAATGTTTTGAATGGTGCCACCATCTTTTAATGTTTATGGTGAGGAACATGTGGTTAAGGATGGTGAGGATAATATGTGTCCTGCTACTAATCGAGTTCTTGTGTGAGATTATTATTATCCTTTATAGATCTGTGGGAGAGTCCGCTAGAGGTTAACAACACGGTATTTGTCAGTCATCATAACTGTGTTGGATTTCTAAACAAAATGTTAGTTTCAATCCCATGAACTACCAGACATACGGAAAAGATATGATTACTATTAATATTAATTAATACATATGGATGTTACAATCAATTTAAACTATAACTCACCCCTATGCATAACTGCTAAATAGTAAAGTTATATTTTGCTTAGAGTCGACACTGGAGGGTTTGATTGTGAAACCTCCACCACACCATTTGCCCAAAAGGCTATAACCCAAAAGAATATAACCCAAATACGATTCGCCGCCAGGCGTCTTCAACGACCTTACGAACCTCCTGCGTTTCGTAGTTCCCTAGCAGAGCGGCAAGGATAACAGAGCAGAGCCCTTGGAGAGCAAAGACCCGAGTGACAAAGTGCTGGGTGATGATTGGTTACCTCTCATTGGAAGGAAACGGGAAGCTCACGGGTGCCATACGGTTAGTGATTTGTTATACGGCGGAGATAGAGAGAGAGAGAGAGAGAGAGAGAGAGAGAGAGAGAGAGAGAGAGAGAGAGAGAGAGAGCACGGGAGTGTTTTTAAAACGTTGTAGGCTTTACTTAGGGAGTTGGCAGCATTTCTTTACTAACCGAGCGTAGACAGGTGATACTCCAAAAATGGGTTGCTTTTTCTCAAAATCCAGGAGAAAATCTCCCGACAAGGATCCTGCCGACAAGATCACTAGGAGTAATAATGTTGCAGAAACCAGCAACATTAGCAGTGCGCTAAGCGCCAGTAACCAAGAAGAACCGAAACAATACAGCTGGGACAAACGGGGGAAGGTAAGGTATCGTGCTAGGGGTTGTGCGTCTTCGTGATGCCGAAGACCTACTTCAGAAAGGTCTAGAATAATTAGTTTGTCTAGACAGCTAGCTAATAATTGCATTTGGTAGAAGTGTATATAATTGGCATATAATAGCACATCACATGGAAATGACTGGCGAAATGCATGCATCAGTATCTCACGTTTAGGACAACCATATTTGTCAGGACTCGTGTTGCGAATCGAGTTTTGTTGTGAGATCACTGCGGTTAATGATGTCCACCCTTAGCCTGTGTCAAACTAAAACAGTTTATGTCGAGTCGCTTCGACTAACGTTACCGTCTTTTGCTGTTTGATGTCTTGCATAGTTTTGTTTCACCTAGGCACGTTACATTATGGGCAGTTTCTTATCGCCGTAAAGGCGGCGCACTTTGCTAACTAGTTTGCGTGGTAACATTAGTTAGCTTTGTGACGGATTAACACATGCATTCATGTAGTCGTCGACCAAGTGACAGTCTCCGAAGAAACGGGAGGGTCTATTTCCTTTACAGCAGGCCTTGGATTAGCAAAGTTCTCAAAGCTATTCTAGCTATTTTAAGAGTGCGGTAAATCAGAGCACTCCAGATCGAAGGTTTAAGCGACAGTAACATAAAAAAACAACCATTTTAAACACTTGAAAATATATATATTTACTTGTATTTTATTACCGAGGCTATTGTCTATTAGTGGAAGAGAGAGAGAGAGTGTGTGTGTGTTTGTGTGTGTTTCTAATAATCCCACAGATATGGAAAGAGTAATATCCTTTAATAAGACATGCAGTCTAGTTTGACATTACATTGAGTGGCAGTGGCCAGTGTCCCTGTAACGACAAGCTTGGCCCCCCTAAACGAGGAGTGAGTTACATGCAATGCACATTTAGGTATAAAGTAATTGGCTTTAATAATTACGTAGCTACTCGCCCCATCTTGCCCCCCTCAACCTTCTTCAAAAGGTTTATTTCCAAATGGCTGCTGTATCGAGTTTTGTTCTTATAAGGCACCATTGCTGTAGTGTTATAAAAGTGAAGTGTGTCCACAATACAGATGGTTTCAGTTAAATATCTTAGACGTTTATGAACTTGCACCAAATTTTTGTTGTGCAGGTCGATCCCAAAGACTTCATGCTGACGGGTGTAAAGGATGCCACAGTGGGCCGATTGCCAGGAAAACTGAACGGACAGCAGTTTGTTATACAAGAATGTGAGAACTGCAGCATCTATGTGTTTGACCACTCTGCAACAGTGACCATTGATGACTGTGTGAACTGTACCATAGTTCTTGGTCCTGTCAAAGGCAGTGTGTTTTTCAGAGACTGCAAAGACATTAAGTGTGTGGTGGCCTGCCAGCAGTTCCGCACAAGGGACTGCAAGAGAATGGATATCTTTCTGTGTTGTGCCACACAGCCCATCATAGAGTCCTCTACTAGTATGAAGTTTGGCTGTTTCCAGTACTATTATCCTGAGCTGGCCTTCCATTTCAAGGATGCGGGTCTTAGCATTTTCAATAATAACTGGAGCAACATACATGACTTCACACCAGTCTCTGAGGAAACCAACTGGAGTCTGCTGCCCGAGGACGCTGTGGTGTTGGAGCACGTGCCTCTCCCCGATCCTGAATCAGAGTTCAGGTCCGTACGCATTTCTACTGATGGGAACCGGAGTATTGTGCCATTGACCAAAGGAGGAAGGCGTAAGGAGAGTGAGGAGTCCTGCCTGTTTGTATTCTTCGCTGGAGACTACACAACGGCCAATGCTCGAAAGCTTATTGACGAGGTGAGAGCAGCTTAAATGAAACCACGTTAAATGAGTGACAAATGGAGATTTGTCACCTGATTACAAATGTTACTAAATACAAGCATAATAGGGAAATGAAATGTTTCCTCCACTCATTCCACCCAGGAAGCTGTTTTAGAAAGAAGTACTTCTCTACTTCTGCTTTATTCAGATATGATGTGCTATAACATCATATAGTTTGCTCAACCCTATTAGTTGTACTGACATTTGTAGCTAAATGGTTAACCTAAGTTAAAGAACTAGGCTAGACTGCATGTGCATCAGACCTTCTGCTCTGACTTACTCTTTCCAGAGAACAGGAAGCGCTGTCAAATGAATCAGTTGCTATGTCTAAATATGGCTTTCATATCACGTAACAGTAGAAATTGTGTAATATTGTATGTATTTAATGTTGTGCATCTAAATGTAGGCCACTGCCAAGGGTTTTGTACTTATTCAAACCAAAGAAGTAGCCATGCGTCCTGAAGATGTAACCAGAGTGTTTCAAAATAATGCAGAGGGCCTCACAGATTGGACCACAAAGGGTAAGTCCCATTAACGGACCTTTTTTTTTCTGTTGAGATATGTTGTGCTTTAACATGAACTTTGTCGTTGGGTAGTTTGCCCATAGCTATTGGCTAGATGGTTGCCTAAGAAGTGAGGGAAGTAGGCTAGGCTTCATGTTCATCAGACCTCCGCTTTGACTTCCTCAAGAACGTTTTTAAATATTGCAGTGTATAATTTTATGAGCCAAAGGTATAGTAATTATTGCTACTCATATCTTTTTGTCAATGACTGTTTGTATGCATAGACATCTGGCCAATTTGAATAAACTTAAATTATAGATTAACGATTAAACTGTTTATTTGAACTCCAAACTTAGCAGCCGGGTGAACGTAATTTATATACAGAGATAATTTGACCCAAAATTGTATGCTAGAGCAAAGGTAGGTTTACTGTAAACGTTACCATAGCAACAAGTTTGAGTCTTATGTGAAACCCCCTGATCTCTAATAGATAAAAGGTACATTCTACACTAGTAGTTCTCTGTGAAGTGGACTACACAAGGAATTATGCCATTTTAACCATAGGGAGTGAAAACATTTTAGTTCGAAGGGAGCTTCAAATTGTACAGTGAGTAGGGAAGATTTTTACTATGCACAAACACTCGTTGTCCTCAGTTTACCCATCAATCATTGCACGTCTTGTCAAGATATTCTGGCGAGATATTTTGGTGGATGGGTGATTAGCAGCAAATCATTGGGAATGTGCTGGAATACACATGGGTTGTTTTGTTGAAAGATGTCAGTGATGCAGAAGTAATCTGTTCAGAAAAGTTGCCAAAACTGTTGCAAACTATAAACTTTTACCTGATTAGTTATAGCTAATGTTAGTTATCCTGATTACATCAGGTTACATCACAATTGTATTGTTAACACTAAAGCATTCTGGTGTGACCTCGACAGCAGTGAAGGACTACCCATTTTAACTGCTGTCTTTTTCATATGTCTTTATTATTGTGATGTGCAGTATTCAGCGGTAAAAGCTAGAGGCTTGGTCAAGATGTAAACCCCTATGAATTACCAAAAAATAAATTTTTGTGGTAATGTATTTTGTGGTAATGTAATGGTACTTTTTGTATACAATGGGCGGCTAAAAATGTTCTAAAAATGCTAAGAGAGATAAAGCTGATCATTTCAGAGCCTAATAATTTTTTTTCTATATTTATTCATGTATTTATATATTGCTCATCAGTAGCACTACTGTTATATGGGTCTCTGGACATGGGCAGCAGTAGTATTAAAGGCTAGGACTTAGTTAGCACCACAGGAGCAAAACTGAAGGAACCATTCCAGGAACTATGAACCCTTTTTACTGAATTGGTAACACAGAGGGGGGAAAAGTAATGAAAACCAAAATAGATTTGGCTTGTACACTGTGTCCACTTAGCATTTGTGAATTTACATTTGTTAATATTCCTCATCTATTTATGTGGATGGGTGTTGGGAGGAGTGGTCTGGGGGTCGCTTATGCCCTTTTCTGATGGATGATCTTTGTGTCTGCAGGTCCTGTTGTTGCTCTTGAGCTGAATGGAGATGGAGTAGTGGAGGCTTGCAAAAACATTGCCAGTGAGGTTTTCAGTGGAGCAAAGGTAAGTGCGTCAGGGGGACTGCTGCCTTGAACTTGCACGTATACCATGTTTTATGCTAAAATAATAGCAGCATCTGTCCTTTCTTTCCACCTTTATGTGGTGTTCTTTTTTTTTTCCATAGGTGTTTGTTTCTGAGAATAAAAATTCAGCTTCCCGGGATGTTGATAACTTTTTCAACTTTGCTGACATGCAGATGGGATTGTGAAACACCGGTCAGTGTTGGGAATTAGAATTACTTTTTAATCTAGTAATATAATGAGATTGATTCAGAGCCAGTAGTTTCACAAGTTTCGTAGAGTGTCTGAACCACTTTTTACTTCTCACTCATTATTAGTGCTGCTAAATATTTTGGAGGATTAGATGATTTTAAACTGTATATGCTGTTTTACTGTGTATGTAAACCGTCATGTCAAATTTGAAAGAATATGAGAAAGTTCCTGAAACAATGTTTCAAGAAAAAAAAAACAAAGAACCTGGTTACCAGAGTCCAAAACTGAATGCTACTTTGGTTACTGTCAATTATGCTGAAAACATTAAATAATATATAGACTTTTATGAATCTGTGTTTATCAGAAAGAAGTAACTGGCAATGGTATATCCTTCTTTGCTTGTGCACATTTTCACAATGCATACTTGTGTATCTCCTCAATCTTTATAGCTGTGGACAATGTGACCCCCCCCCCCAGTCAGGAACCCTATCTATCATAGACAGTCTGTTTCTTTTTATGAAATACTAGCATGGTTTTTTGGGACCTTTATTCACTTGTTCATGCACAATATTTTAATCATTGGTGTATCTCTTATTTTTTGCTTAGACTGTTTAAAATCTGCCCAATTTTGGACAAACTGTATTTTCCACTTATGTTGTTTTATGAAATTCTTTGAAAAGAATATCTGAGGTTGATTTATTATTAATCAAATTTAACTGAATGTACTATTCTGGGGTGTTTGTTTATTATACCCCTCTATTTTTGTATTTGCCCTATAATCAAAAGCAATCAGTTTTATTTGTACAAATGAGATGAATGCTTCATGATGTACTTTTGTACCTTTGAATGGTTCATAATTTTATCGGGCAGTTTTGTAGAAATAAATGTAAACTGTGATTTATCAGTCTATTGCTTCGTTGCAGTATTTGATTCATACTGTGTGATTCAAGAAACTTGTTAATTTGCATGGGCATGTAGTTAGTTCTCAGACTATTACTATTAATGTAATCTTCAAGGTGTTGTGGCAGTACACTGTTAAATCCAAATCTTGAGATCAGTGCGATCTACCCAAGCACCTTTCTTAAACTGCTGTGTGTGATGACCATGAGTGTGGCGATCTCCACTTAACTTGCTGATGGGTGATTGATGAGCAGCTGAAGAACACCATCAAAACCCATTTTTAGTGTTACGAGTAACTCCCACTGCTTACTGGAACATTATATTCTACACACTACTGAATTTTATTCCCAGATCCTTGTAATTGCAGATGTTTTAAAGTCACACATTGTTTTATTATTATTATTATTATTATTACTGTTGTTATTGTTTAGTAGAGGATAGTAAACAGCAGTAGTGAAGGGTAAAGTAGTGGATGGGCTCTCCCAACATGGGCACAGAAAAGGCGGAGTTTAGGACCCAGCGACCAAGGCTGTACAATAGGACTGTTGTGCCGTGGTGGAAAGGAGATTGCTGCTTTGGGATATTGACAGCATTAGAATAGAAAAGGCAAAAACAACCAAAATACATTGTGCTTGCAGTTCCTCCGGAGCATAAATTTGAGGAGAGTTGTGCGGAGGCCGTCGTCCGATCCAAGTGGGGTCACTGGAGCCGTTTTCGGATCTGAGGTAAGGTTACTACACGAACAATACTGCTCGTGTCTTCAGAGGGCTCAGTGTGCCAAGGCTCGCGCTGAATGGTTTATCCAGGCAGTGGGGCCTTGCTTCCTACTGCTCATTTTATGGAGAAATTTTTACTCGGCGTGGACATGTTGGTACCCCCTTATCTGCCAAAACAACATGCGCGTTTCTTTCTTTTCTTGCTTTTTTTTTAAATTATTATTATTATTTATAAATGAACGGGTTAATGCACACGTTGAAACGTGGAACATCGTTAAAGCACTGGCGCTCTTTACTCGTACCAGCCTGCAGGCATCGTCGTGTAGGGCGGCTCGAGTTTGGCGCCAAGGCCGTCCCAGATCCTGGGCTCTGGATGCGATAAAAACGATCAGTTCTGCAGCGCCAGAACCGTTATTGCCTCGCGCCGAATCGCTCGGTTCGGCGCTCGAGACTGCCGCCGTGTAACGTGGCTGGTGGCTTCGTATTAAATTTATTTGCGAAACCAGGACCATCTCTTCGCTCCGTTTTAGCCACCTAATAGCAAAGCAAGGAGTTAGCCGTCCTGGCTCGGTAACGTTACTGACTTCGTTAAGACAAATCCCGTTAAAGAAGTTGGCAAACATTTTACCAAATTTTGTAACGTTTAATACGGATCTGGCAACACCGCTGGTTGGGTTGAAGTCGTAACTAACGCTGTCGTGCCAGTTACCAAGTTATTTATAATACGAATGAAACTAACAAAATGCTTGTTGTTATTCCATGATATAACGTATCTAAGATAAAATCAAAACGTTTTTCAAAGTAAGTTTAACCTTTGTAGTTTAACGTTATCTCAACACATCTTGGAAGTCTTAATTGTTTAGGAAATGACACATTTTCCTAAAAAGGGTCGCCAAATACAGGGTTAACGGTCCATATGATACCAGATAGGATAGCTAGCTAACGAGGGGGGTATGTGAGGCAAGGCTGCATCCTAAAGGAGGTAGTTTTGAAAGATTTTCGGTAGCTTAGCTTAACTTGCTATGTCTTCCTCGAAAACGTGTCGTTTACCCCTCCCTCTTCCGGCATCGGTGCGACTCCCGGGCCGCGGTTAAAGGGAAGGACTTTCCTCAGTGGACGAGGATATTCAACTCGTTTTCTCGTTGTTGCCACTGCTTTTCTCAGTGTTTTCAAGTAAGGAAGTTAGTGTTTTGTTTTGTTTTTTTCCCACGTTGTAACATAAGTAACATACATGAAAACTTTGCATTACAGTACTATAAAGATGGTAACCTCCTTCTCGGTAGTTCTTTATGGCTTCAGTCGTTTATAAATTCATGTGGAGCATTTGACTGTCATGTCGCGTTTCTTTTGGTACATTGCAGATGGGAATGCACAGGGCTGGCCTTCAGATAGCATGCTGAATAGGTAAAATGGCCTGGCTGGACAAGGCCTTTGTGTTCTGCCAGGAGGGGGTAGAGGTTGAAGGTTGAAGAGTGCTCTTGTGCTCTGGCCCCATGGCTTTAGCCTGCGCTGATATTTTGCATTATAAAGAGACTACCATTGGTGTCACTGAAATGAATTGTTTCAGAAGTGGTGATTCACAGTGATGGGTTGGAGACCTTTGATCAGTTGTTAGTGTAATCACCGATACAGATTGGGGAGAGGTTTGTCGTCTGAATCATATCTGCTACAATAAGTAATTTGTGGTGGCTCGGTCTTAACATTTTTATGTAATTGTATTCCTCAGTCATTGCTTACAAGCGACATTAATACCTTTTTAAATTAACCTGTGCACTTTTGTTTTCAGTGGACTGCACGTTTGTAGATACTGGCCGTTTTAGCTGGTTAGCTTTTCAACACTCACTAATTTAAAAATTAATTCCGTCCGTCTGGTAAGAGGTCTCTCTTTCCGAGGCCGTTGTTTTAAACGGACGGCTTCTCTTAAATGAATCTAGCAGCAAGTGTTCAGAACGGCCGCCAGGTACATCTGCTTGAAAGGTGGCTGCTGTGAGGTGGCACGTGTGTCTAAGGGACCGGGTGGCCCCCTGAGCTCCAGAAGCCACCGGCACGATTGTTATGCATGTGTTCGATGAGGTCTTTCTCACATACTGCCTTGGACAATTCATTGATGAACAGTGCTATGGTTCTCTGTCCATTGCTTCTATCCTTGGCTAGAGCCTAGGATCACTAATGGGTTTTGGACCTACAGATCTACAGTATGGATTTTACCCTTATAACTGTGTTATTTGACCTAGCAGTTGAATGTAAGAATGTGGAAAAACATATTAAGCACACAGTCCTAAAAGTACTTAATCCATTTCAGATTTCTTATTTACTTTTCAAACTTCAGGATGTGTTCAGATGTATGTAAGGTTTGAAATTGTGGCTTTCCTTTATTATATTGTGTGTGTGTGTGTAAATATTGATGACAGCTTGTTTTTTATCATCCGATGGTTCTAGTGTATTCTGTAATTCAGTCGTATAATGCAGTGATGGTGTAACATGAGCCATGATCAATGAAATCTCACTCTGTTTGGTGTGACCTGCAGTGGGGTTAAACAAATCGGCCACCATGTGGAGAGTAATGTAGTGATGCTCGTCACACGACACGGTCACCATAAAACTGACTTATTCACTAGTACTGTTACATTCTCAGAAATAACAGTCTGTGAGTTCTAAAGTTACTTCCAGATCTGATGCAAGTTTTGTTTTGTGAAAAGAGTGAAAGAGTTTTGTTTTGTACATAATGTGAAGAGTTAATAAATATTTTTAATTCCCATCTTTGCTTAATCAAAGATTTGTGCATTTGTTCCAACTAGCCTATATATTAGCATAAAGATGACTGGAGCAGAATCTGTGATAACCGTGGCCCTGTTATACTTTGTGACCAAGTTCTGTGACTGAGGGAAAGGTGTTTTTAAATAAAACCTTGCTTAACTTGAGTATTCCCATGCACATTCCTAACAGCTGATCCTGCTGGAGTCCTTCCTTCTGTTTAGCAGTGGCCAGGTTTGCATCATGACCTGTGTTACTGACAGTACCAACCTTTAGATCTGTGAAGCCATACGTTATCTACCCATTCACTGTAGCACATGTGCTTGTCATTTTGGAAGATGATATTTGATATTATATTACTCAGCACTGGGCCATCACCCACCCATGTTCACTTCCTACATAAAAAGCTAAAGTTAGCTTCAGCACTGCACAACATCTTAAAAATGGGGAAAATGGCAGCTGCAAAGAATGTCTTTTCTCTGTTTCTCTCTCCCTAGTCGTAATTGTGTGCCTTTGGGCAATAGTGCTTGGATATGTCCCCCTCAGGGCACCATAGCTGCCTGGCTTTGCACACTGAAAGCAAGGCAGGTTCCATTTTGAGGTTAGAAGAGAGACAGGTTCCTCTTTTGCTGCTTCCTGTCTATGGTATTTATGGTGTCCGTGCTAAAAAGCTCTAAATGGGGAAATGTGCACAGGATCAGGTCAGACCTGGACCGACAAGAAACATTCAACCTGGACAAACTACCATAACAGATCCTGTCCCAGGCATTATGGGAAATGAACCACACAAAACACTTCTTTACCACTACATTAAACTGAGACAGCCACAAACGTGGTAGTAAATATAAATGCACCTGAAATGCAGCTAAGCTTCATGAGTAAAAAAATGAAAACCAAGTAAGATAAATCCAAAAACATTGGTATCTACAGATTAGGGGCACACAATGTATGTTTTCAGTATCATGATGCCCTCCTGCAGAAATACAGAGATGGAAATATCCTGAGCATTTTACACCCTGTACAGGGTTTATGATACTGCAGCATAAGGTGTGTGTACACGCATACTGATGCTATGGCTCTTGTTGCCACCTCCCTCTTGGGAAATGTAGTCTTTCTGTAACGCGGATCAACACAAGTTGTTCTTAAAAAGGGTACAGTAAACCCTTAGGCCTTACGGTCCCATTAGCACAGCTGCTACTGTAGTCTGTCTTAAGTGAAGGCCCTTGCTGTGTGTGTGTGTTTTGTTTTTTTTACATGATTGTGTGCTGGGCTCAGTGATGTTTGTTTAAGAAGGCCTCACGAGTCCAGTGCTGACGCATGATAAATCTGTACACCGCCTGTGTCTGGGGAACGTGTAACCCTGCCGGCCTCCACACTCCGCTCCTCTCCCTGCCTTCCTAATCCCAAACCACCTCACCCTCTTTAAGGCCTGTTCCTCCATTGGTTCCCAGGGATGAGAGGTGGAAGACTGGATCAGGTCAGAGGAGTACACTAGCATGCACTGCAACTTGAAGTTTATGGTAAGTGGGAAGCTGGTACAAAGAAAAGTTCACCACAATTCATCTTGGTTCTTTTGAAGCTCTGTCTTGAGCTGCTCTTGGAAGCATAGCTGTCATGTTATTCACTAATAACTCAAACAATGTTGACCTCAATTAGTTTTTGTACTAATTGTAAGTTTTTTGAGGGGAGAATGTAATTGGGGGGATGACAACGACAATATACTGCAATGATCTAAGCAGAGTATTCTCTTTAATGATCTAAGCAGAGTATTCTCTTTAAATTATCTGCTAGAATATGTCTCCTCAAGACACCACCACATTAGAATGGTGGAACTTCTTTAAATATGAAGTTATATAGTGCTAGTTTTTTTTAACCTAGTTTTTATACATGTGGTACATTTATTGAGGATATTGATTCAAAACTTTGGCACGTGTATATTCCATGTCACGGACACACTAATAAACTTTCTAGATCTATCGGAGAGATTGGACTGAAAAAACTGAAGACTCTCTCCCTCTCTTTCCTCCTTCCCTTCTCTTTCAGGATACATCAGGATGAAACGACTCAGAACTTCAAGTAGTAGTGACAGTTCAGACAATGAAAGTAAGTAAAGTCAGACAAACACATGCACAGATGCCTAAATCTGCACAGAGGGCAAGGTACATGTCTGTTTGACACACCTATTCCAACAAACTAGTGAAACCGATTAGGTTTTCTTTTGTACGAGTGTAAAGTTGTACAGTTGATTATTTGACTTTTCTTTTCATAAACACGCAGGTCCCTCCACCTCATTCTCATCCAACAAGTATGGCAGCAAACCCGGAACCCCTGCCTCTGCACAGAGAAAGCCAGCAGAGGTAAAGGCCTCCTGGTGCAGGGCACTTCCCAAGCGTGTAGATTTTCGAATTCGGAAGCTCTGTTGGCATGGTAACCGCTTGAGTGGCGTTGATTGTAACTTTCACGCTGTAGTGCAACAGACAGTGTGTAATTTTCTCAGCACAAGACCAGTCAAGTCATTATAATAAATCTGGGATGAATAACATGTCTAGGCCTAAAATAATGGAAATATCATGAGGTGTTAATGATTCCAAAAGAAATTTGACCTGGAGCATTTTCCCAACTCCTACCACTTCAAGTTCATATTTCAAGTACATATGTTAAATGAGCTCAACACAGCAAAATGCATGTATGACATCTTGTCACAGGTGTTCAGAAAAGACCTGATCAGTGCAATGAAGCTGCCGGACTCCCACCACATCTCAGCGGAGGACTACTACCTGCTGGTGGACACTTGGAGGCAGGAATGGGAGAAAGGCGTGCAGGTACCAGCCAGTCCTGACACCATCCCCCAGCCCTCCGTCAGGTTAGTCTCGCTCACGCTTCCTCTCGCCGGCCTCGTCCTGCTCAGACAAGCTCTCGTTACGTTCAGTGTCTTTTCTTTACATCCCTGTTGCATAGTTTGCTCGGTATGCAAAACTTGTAGCCAAACTGCTTGTCCCCACCCTCCCCCTTCTACACTGTAAACATGGCCGTCATATTTTTGATTCCCCCGTTTTACTTCCGTCAACATGAACTGAACTACATGTCTGCACTTGTACAGGACAATGGCAGAGAAGCCAAAGGAGGTCCTGTTCTCCAGACAGCGGAAGTACATCCAGTGCTGGAGTCAGGACTCCACTGAGACTGGCTACATGAACATTAAAGAGCTCGCTGAGGCCATGTGCCGATACGACCTGGATGACATGGACCTCCACTGGCTGGGAGAGCTCAACATGGAGCTGAATCATATGGGTGAGGAGCCTGAGACGGCGTGGTTTCCATTTTGTAAGCTACGTCAAAACTGTATTCCTAGTTTAAAAAAAGAAGAAAGAGTAAGTAGAGCTAAAGCCTGTAGTTATCTGTCTATTTGATTTGTTTTCTGTATAAATCTGATTTGTGGAATAAGTCTGATTTGCGTGTGTGTGTCAGGGGAAGGGGTCATGGATGAGCTAACCATGGAGCGTGCAATGGAGGCTCTCGAGAGGAAATGCCATGACAACATGAACCATGCCATAGAGACGGAGGAAGGCCTGGGCATCGAGTACGACGAGGACGTCATCTGTGACGTGTGCCGCTCTCCTGACAGCGAGGAGGGCAACGACATGGTCTTCTGTGACAAGTGCAACATCTGTGTGCACCAGGTGATATTTTCAGATATTTTCTTTGGCCTCCTTAATACCAACTGAACATCGTTTAAACGCCACAGCCTACCTGAGTGTTGACGCTGATCACGTCCGTACCTGTATTCTAATGGTTCCTTACAGCAGGATGATGTGCTGTGTAACTAAGCTCGGAAAATCTCAGACTGGTTTCTTGAGTTCCCTGAACATCTTTGGCCAGTGCAGCTGACAAATCTGTAGCAACTGTCTGATGCCATTATGTGTAAGGAATGTTTCTTAGTATGTTGGTGAGTCAAAGCCATGAAGAATTTAGACAATTCTGAAGGCAAAAGGGAGCCCAACCCAGTACTAACGAGCGTTGTACTTAACGATCAGTGTGTGTACATCATGCTGGGTTATCACAAAACTGGAACGTCAGAAATCTTCAACTATGTTTTGGGCCTGGAAAAACTCAGCAGGTTATAACCACTCCTGTATTTATATGGGTTGTTGGCTTGTATTAGTTCTACACACACAGCACACCTTGTACCTAATTTGTAAGTTAATCATTATTTCACTAACAGCAGATTGAACATTCTCCTCTAGAGTGAGGTTTGTAAACGTGGGCTTCTGGTTCAGTGGCACTGATGGCACTTTTCCACTGCCAAGTACTGATGGCAAA
Organism: Sternarchorhynchus goeldii; assembly: GCA_028565775.1. NCBI lineage: Eukaryota > Metazoa > Chordata > Actinopteri > Gymnotiformes > Apteronotidae > Sternarchorhynchus > Sternarchorhynchus goeldii. The sequence continues at coordinate 6,392,829 of JAOXYF010000018.1, read as the reverse complement.
ATCTTGAACCATTCCACATTTTTCCACCACAAGAAAGCTGGTTCGTGTCCAGCAAAATCAGTGCTGATGTGGTGTGCTGCACACAATGAACCTGTGGCACAAACTAGCTGTCTTGAATAATAATCAATATATAATATATATATATATTATATATATATAATATTTTATATACATTTCAAACATTATATTTCTGTTTTGTAATGATGGAGAGGGTACACTGAATTGAGCTATGTGTGTGTGTACCAGTGATCTTGGGCACCAGGAGTGTGCAGAGCTGTGCTTTTTGCTATCAGGGAGAAATGAGGTAAACGTATTCCAAGACGCAAGAAAAAGCCAGTAAAACTTAGTAATAGATGCAGCTCAAACCAAACTAAGTACATATCTAAGAGTAATGTGTTAATCCCGGCAAGGAAGAAACGTGTAGACATTACTGAGGACCGTCTGACCCATATACCCGTCTGAGTCCTATCTGCTGTAGCTACATCAGCAAGCTGACCTGAGAAACAAGATAGCAAGATAGTTCTAGCAAGCCAATCAGACATGGAGGGAAGGCTCCCCCCTACTTAAGATTTTCCTCTTGAGACAGAACTGCGCTTTGTTGCAGAGAATGGATTCTTTGTAATAAAGTTTATTGATTTAGATTTTCTTTAAAACTACTTGTGCTGTGTTCCTTGCTTGTCCTGACCCTAAATTGGAGAAAGCTCTCTCCACGCCATCTTGCACATAAATGTCTCGACAATCCCTCTGCACCGTGTAGAGACACCGAAGGAGAAAAATCATCACGGTCAGGAATGCTCTCAAAGCAAGAACTGAAATTAGCAAACAAAGCATCTGGTCCATGTTTCTGCACTGGGGAAGCTCAAACCAGTAGAAGTACAGGCCAGTGCTTGTGAGGAGCACCAGCTGCAGCTCCACCACAGAAATGTCCCCAGTGCTAGTAATGTGTGTAGCCTTGATATTTACTTTTTTTTCTTGTTATTAACACCATCATTGTTTCTAGGCTTGTTATGGCATCGTGAAAGTTCCAGATGGCAACTGGCTGTGTAGAACATGTGTGCTCGGCATCGACCCGCAGTGCATTCTGTGCCCTAAAAAGGGAGGTGCTATGAAGGCCACTCGAGCGGGCACAAAGTGGGCACATGTCAGCTGTGCCCTCTGGATACCTGAGGTATGTTGTCTGCTTAAGACTGCTGGGGTTAAACATTCACACGGAATATATTACTCAAGAATTAGCTCAAACAACTGCTAGCTAGGTAAAGATCTTTAGTTATCTGTTGAAAATGGTGTGTGTGTGTGTGTCTAGGTGAGCATCGCATGTCCAGAGAGGATGGAGCCCATTACCAAAGTGTCGCACATTCCACCAAGCCGCTGGTCTCTCATCTGTAGCCTCTGTAAGCTGAAAACTGGAGCTTGCATCCAGGTGAGATCTGAGGACATCTGTATGCACTGTAGCTGTATAAGGAACATCTGTATGCATTGTAGCTGTTTAGACTGTTTATTCATGTACATACGAGAAATTACTCGTCTAATCTTCCTTTTCGTTTTAGTGTTCCGTAAAGAACTGCACCATTCCGTTCCACGTCACCTGTGCCTTCGAGCATAGCCTCGAGATGAAGACCATCCTGGATGAGGGTGATGAGGTCAAGTTTAAATCCTACTGCCTGAAGCACAGCAAGCCCAAAACGGGCGAGCCGGGCCTGAGCCCTGCCCGGCCCAAACCCCCCAGCGAGACCGAGAAGGTGGGCCTGCGGGCGCAGAAGCTCCAGGAGCTGGAGGAGGAGTTTTACAGGCTGGTGCAGCCCGAGGAGGTGGCCCAGGATCTGGGGCTGCCCCTGCTCCTGCTGGACTTCGTCTACCAGTACTGGAAACTGAAGAGGAAGACGAACTTCAACAAAGCCCTCCTGCCACCTAAAGAAGACGAGGAGAACCTCCTGCTGCAGCCCCAGGAGGACAGCATCCACACCCGCATGCGCATGTTTATGCACCTGCGGCAGGACCTGGAGAGGGTGAGTGAGTGCTCGACACGAGGCCCTGCTGTATCCCGCACGCAGCTTAGCAGTTTCCTAGGCCCTCTCTCTGACCTTCTGTCTCACTTGTGCATGCCTGTCTTAGGTGAGAAACCTGTGCTACATGGTGAGCCGGAGGGAGAAACTGAAGCTATCTCAGAGTAAAGCCCAAGAGCAGATCTTTAACCTTCATGTCAAACTCATCAACCAAGAACTCTCTGCAGGTAATGGATATGAAGGGTTTGAAGGGTTTTTTTCCCTTATAAGTAACTTACTGACTATGTTCTTTTAAATCCATGCAAACCAAATGTTTCATGGTGCACCTACATAAACAATAGCCAAATAAAGACCAAATATAGAGGTTATTTGGTGAGTATAGCCAGATCCATTATGTCGTGAGTTAACATCCAAGCCGTTCAGTAGATGTTTTGTACTAAACCAATGTATTTTGTAAAATGTTTTCAAAATAAATTTAGATCATTTTTACTATCGGATTGTATTTTTAAATTGTCAGTACTGTGATCAAATGAAACACTGACATATCTTGAAAATTTGAAAACCATATTGCCCCTACAAACTAAAGATGAAATGTAAGTATTAAAATACCTGTAAACCATGCAATGGTGATGGATCATATGAGGCTACTGTTTTAAACATGTCTTGTTGTGCAGGACTGCCTGTGTCCTCTAGTGTGGAGAACCTGCTCTTCCGGCCTCCTCCCAGGATAACCCTCAAGCTCAAAATGCCCAAAGTCTCACTGGGCAATGGCAAGACTGGCACCAAGTCCGGCAATGGGCCACTGTGCCCAGACAACAGCAGCAATGTTTACGACCTTGGCGGTGCGGGTGTGGGCCAGGGCAAGCCTCAGCTGCACCACGCTCGATCACGGAGGGAAGAGCGCACCAACGGCCTTCTCCCCGCAGCCCGCCGGGTTGCTGGTGGCCCCAACGCCTCACTGCTAGCCCTCAAACCCACAGGAAAGCCTCTGGCCCTGCACGCCGCCCTCCACGGCCATCCGTCCAATGGGAAGGGCAGGCCCGAGCAGGACAAGCCCCGCCCGTTGAAGTCGAATGGCATTATGGAGAAGGTAGTGGGTCAGAGAGACACTTCCTGCCAGACTCCTTCCGAGCAGGCTGCAGGCAACGAGCACCTGGGGAAAGGACAGCCGGTCACCTTCCACAAATCCGCCATGGAACACTTCAGCAGGTCCTTCAAAGAAGCCACCGTCAGCCTGGTACGGACTACAGAGGACCTGCGGAGCGCAGAGAAGAACGTCCGAAAAAACGTCGGCAAAGAGCGGATGAACTGCGTCAAGCCAGCCGCCGCCGAACGACCACCAGAGGGTGCCAGAGCGTACCAGGAGAGTGATGGCTACTGCCCTGACCTGGAACTTAGTGACTCTGAGCCAGAAGCTAAGGGCAAACGTCACCGGGGTGGGAAGGGGCTGAGCGACAGGAGTTCAGCTGGAGGCTACGGCCGAGGGGGCAGTCGAAGCAAAGTGGGCTTAGACTCCAGGACCGCAGTACAAAGGTGACGAGACTGCAGAGCTCCAGGTCTGGTACCAAAACACTCCAGAAGTGCCATACTCCAAAGGGTTCCTCGTTGAGCATCAGCCTGTGACTGCTCTGGCTGCTGGGTCAGGGAATCCTGGTACAAGAACCCCGCTGTCCAGTCATGGCTAAACAGACTGGCATCTCACCAGTAGGGGGCACCAAAACCCTCTCCTTGGCTGAGTGCAGAGCGAACCGCCTTTCCAGCAGATTCAGCATGACGCTGTCTCTCTACTCTGTGGGTTTCAGCTGTAAGCTGACTCTACACATTAGATCACACAATGTCTAACACCAGTTAGACAGGCCTTCTAGCAGTGTTTCTGTATATACTGGTCGTAAAAAAGAATTTACATTTTTAAGTTGTGTATAGTAGCTTGTGTCGGGTTGTGGAATTCATTGTTGAAGTAATTTCCACATGCTGATAAATGACATCCTTCATTCCTATGGTTATGCAAATAAATAAAGACATAAGAACTGCAGAGCTTGAGTCTGGCCATTTGGGTGACAGCTGACAGGTAGGTCTTTGTTATGTGTGTGTTTGATTTTACTTTTCTATGTGGTGTGTGTGTGTATGTCAGTTTTCTCTGTCTAGTCTATATCTCTTGATGTTAGTGTTGGCATAATATGTTCATTGTCCCTTTGGTTTTTTTTCTCTTTTGAATGGAAATATTGAAGGCAGTTTTCAGAGTTCATGTATGATTCTCTAAAAGAATCAGTTTTATTTTTAATATGGTATATTTTTAAGTTCATAATATCACAATCTTAGTAAAATTTTGCAGTCATTTTATAGAATTGTGGTCAGACTGTTCAGGTCTGTAAGGGGGTGATTGGAGACGGTAGGTGCTGGCAGTGTTGTGGCCACAGAGAAATTATAACTGCATTTGAGATTCCACAGTTTGGAATGGGCCACACTGGACATTAGAGGACTGTGTGGAAAGCACTCATACTGGTGTTACAACTTCTCATTAGCATTAAATTAGTTTTAAATTACTTTTACCATAAATGTTTTGTCACCTGTAAGCTGTAAAGAGACTTAAGTGCCAACACTGAAATGCTCCAGCAGTTATTGAAATTATGATTATCACAATGTTTTATGGTTTCATTTTAATATGAATCCTTGTCTTATAATGAGGCCCAGATGGACCTCTTTCAAACTGTTCATAATAGAACACTGCAGTGAGATGGTAAAGATTTGCTGTGTTATTAATGACCGTGTGTTTCATTGGCCTCACAAAAGACACGACATATTTTTCTGTATTTAAACGATGAGGGAGGAAAAAAAACGGCAAAAATTACTGAATGATACAGATTGATGCCGCGTGATGTTGATTTTCTTATGAATGATACTGAATGCGTTTCATTTAGGCAAGGGATATTTCACCCTAAAAACAATGATTTAAATTGACTTTTGTATGTTGTGTTCACACATGCTACTCCACCATTTACCTGCAGTGGCATTTGAATAAGCTGTTGCTTTCCAAGTGCCATCTTTAGTATGAGTGAGTGTTTAGAGGAATCATTTTCTCTGTTGTTTTTTGTGTTTTCATGTTGGAAAATGATTCTTATTCATGTTTGGAAGAACACATGAGGATTGTGTTGTGATTGACATGATGCTGGTAAGAATGAGGTGGTGCTATGAAAGATTTGCATGATCTTTTTCCACATGGATGGAGGACTCTGAATATTCATCTGATTGGTGTTCTCATGTCTATGTCCTCAGGTTTGAGAGATCGAGAGTGTGTGTGTGTGTGTGTGTGTGTGTGTGTGTGTGTGTGTGTGCGCGCGCTACATGCATAGTTTGGAGGGAGCACAGGAACATCCGTTTTACACAAACTTCCAGGAAGACCTTAAATAGTGTTGTACTGTGTTAATGTCAGCCAGAGAAAACACTAACACCATGCATGAACTATGCGCCACATTTAAATAGAAGTACTTCCTTTTTCATTATTTCTTATGACACTACATAATGAAAAAGGCCTTTTCAATAAACTTTGAAAATACCAACTTATTTGTCAGGCTTTCTTATACCATTTTAATTGTAGGACTATTTAATCACCATTTTAGGAAGACTTGTTCCTGAATTAGGTGCTTGTAGCATGAAATAAAACATGGGATTTTCTCTGGTCTCAGCAGGTTGAAGGTACTGGGTGTAGTGGGGGAAACCCATGATCTCTCTTACTGGGTCACCAGTCACTTTAGTGAAGGGGTCTATCTGTTATTTGGTTGTGTTTTTTTGGGTTGGTTTTTTTTTTTCACTCTTGTCATTTTCTCTTTACTTCATTCCAATGTCTCAGGTACCTCCACTTGGCTACATGTATCCCCCATTATAATATACTCCACATACAACGTCTGACTCCCATAGGCAGAAACGTCTCTTGTCAACTCAAGGATATTGGGATAACTCAAATATAGTCTACTGAGACACTAAACTTTTATTATCTAAATTATCATCTATGGGCGAACTCAAAGTGCTTGACTGTTGCATTCATTTAATTAGTTCCACTGTCACGTACCACACGATCTTAAAGCCTGTAATCATGCTATTCTATTATACATGATGCCGTATCAAAGACCTCACACTCAGCTCTGCATATGAGCATTTAGCAGCATTAAAGATACAGTTCTCTTCAACAGGACATTTCCTGTTTGTTTATTATTATTCTTTTCAGTTTAGCTATTAAAAGTAAATCAATAGCTTAAGTTAACAGTTTAAGTATCTAAAAGTAAATCAGGAGCTTTAATTACAAACCTGCAATTATTCTGTTTGGAAATGGCTCGTTTTATTAGATAGGATAGAATTAATTCCATATATTGTGTTTTTGTCTCATGCTATAATTCAATACAATGTAATCATTTCTTTCAAATGGAAAAGCTCATCCTATTGTCTATTTGAAAGGTAGTATTAGGATTACTTTAGGCATGAAGATGATTTTATAATTTTTCATGTCCCATTATAAAAGTCTGAGGAAACAAACATCCTGTTTCAAACCTCACTGAACATTAATCACACTTGTAATCTAGCTATAACAGTACAACCTAAAGGCAATGCAGAGAGGGGGATTATGGGTAAATTTTTCAGCACTTCTGCTGACTGCACAGTTTACACTTGAGTGGAGATGCCTGGGGCTGGGAGTAGATGGCATGCACACAAACGCTGTCGTTAAACAATTACAATGTATATTCCACATTAGAGCTTTCCACTAGAAGAAAAGCCTTTTTTCTATATAATGATCCACCGCTATATCCACTTGTTAACAAAAGGATATAGTGGGTATAGTGGAGAGTCTAGAACATTCTTGTACACTCAAATGAGAGGTGTATTTGTGAACTGAGATACGAGAATGCTTTTACTACCATCTACACTGTGTAATCATGTACTCCACAATAATCAATATTTCAGCCCGCACTGACTCTGTAAAGGCCCCATCGTACTATGAAGTACAGGTTTGGTTGGTGTTTTGTTTTTTTTAAGCACATGACATCTCTGAAAAATGTGAAGTAAAGCAAAACGGAACCAGTCAGAGTGGTTCCATGATACCTTTCAATGCGAGGATTAGAGTCACTGAGGAAAGATGCTTCGAGTTGCCATTTTCTGTAGGAGCGCTTTGGATAACAGCGCTTTGGATATGGTTTCTGAGCTTTCGCTTAGGAATAAGAATAACCTAAATCAGTTAGAGATAATAAAAATGGTTAAGGTTACAACGAAGTCAAGTGGTACAGTACGGACTGATTAAAGCCAAAACATTCCTTTTACCTGGATGCAGGTACATTTCAATTAAAAATCGATGGCATTGATCGGCCGCAGGAGTAGTGGCTGAGCAAAGGGTGTGTGGGATTTTGGAAAAGTACAGTGTCATCGCGAAACAGGGCATTTCCTGCAGTACTGAAGTCAGCACTTACCCAGTATGATAGTCCTGCCAACAAGGACATGATGGAATACACAACAAACCCTACTGGAAAAAACACAAAAACCACAAACATGCGAGGAAAGCTACTTAACACCGTGCATATGTATAGCGATATTAATATGAGGTGGAGCGCTAAGGTACGGGCACACTGCGCACACATCGAGCTATTGCCTCTTTAAACGTTGCCGGCTACAATCGAAACCCCGCCTTCACCACACGGGATCACCACCCGACTAGGACGTTTTTCTCAGCTTTCTGTACATTTCGGCTGCATTGTATAAAAGATAATGTTGTCAGGGATTGTTTTTTATCTCCTTTCCTGAAATGCCTGCTATTAAACGGAAACAGTAAGACAATGTTACTCTACGGTGAAGAGGCAGTTTCTTCCGGACTATCCTGTTTCTACAGCTTTTTATTTCTGCACCGGATAATTTATATTGGATACCCTGCCAACCTGATACTGCCAATGGCTGGTTGAGCTCACCGCTCCACACGTATACCCAACAGCCATGGTATACTGGGAACAGTGATATTTATGTAGGTACTTTTCACCATCAAAATGAACTTGGACTGACCTAGCAGGCGCACACACTTCGGTATACTTCGTAAGTGCTCCGGCTATGTTCTTAAAAAGTCTTCTGCATCCTGGTATCGCGTAGGACAGCTTTGTTATGAATGTTATACGGGGAAGTTATACGTCTCCACGTTCTTTCATGCAAATCGATTTGAATAACAGCAGGCCAATCCTGCTGTTTTGATTTTGGGTTGTCGTCAGGATACACATGTAGGCTAACTGATCATCCGTCAGTGTGTTAATTCTGTCAGGTTCAAGATGTCATCCACGAATTTGTCAGAGGTCCCTCAGATGTCGCTGAAAGATCTGCCCATGGCTGACTGGATGTCCCATCTACCAGATGCACTGTGGGACATCCCTTTATCTAATTTATCTATTCCAGGTAGCCACCCTCCTCCAGACTTACATTTTTAATATTCTACGTCCTTTTTTATTGTAGTCACTGTCCAATTTAAGAATGCTGGACAAAGCAACAGCACATTTTGTCTTAAGCTCTGCTTTATCTAAGTTCTGAAGAAAGACTTGCTGAATGGCGTGAGGCCCCCGTGGTGTCAGGCTGCACGTGAACCTCCGCGTTTGCTTTCCATCACGTTAAATGCTAAACGCCATTTCTGAAATGTAGGTGTTCAGTATCTGAAATGACTGGAAAAGCTTCGTCCTAAACTTAATGCGCTGTCAATTTTCACTGTATACTTTTTATATCATGGTACCGCTGATGCATTTTGTCAGTGCATTGTTGTACAACCAAGGTGCCACTTTCAAATAAACATAAAAAAACGTTTAGTATCACATTCGGATGCCACAGTACAGATTATTGTAATGCATTTGTGCTCGTCGTTTGTGTGCATGCTTACAGCGTCTGTGACAGGAGCGTTTTGGTTTTTTTTGCAGGAAGTCACAATGCTATAACTTACTGTTTGGATAAAAATGACCGTTCCCCTGTTGACCTCACCCAGCCCGATATGCTACAGAAACTAGACAAGTACATGAAGCCTCTGATAAGGCCATTTGTTTACAAATGGGCTATAACGCAGGTAAAGTGGCTTTTAATGGGTTTTTTTTTTACAAGAAGTTATTTGCTGTTTGTGAAAAGTGTAACTCGATTTTATCACGTGATCCTGGTCACAGTGAGCGTACTGTGGATTTGCTTTCATGTGCACTTATATGCTTCTATGTTTACTATAATATTTATTGCACTTAAAGATAAACACAAACAGTCTGCATCAGCATATTCTCTGTAAGAGCCTGTGCTTTTCACTGAAGCCAATTAACCCAGGAAGGAAAAGCTGCTCTCTTCCTCTGCAGAAACCACCCAAGCATGTAGCAGCTTTTTTCAGCCCTTCTTTGCCTCAATGCCCAGCTTTGATGAAACTGAATTGCGATGATGGTAAAACGTGGCCCAAAGACTCAGTGAAAATGCCAATGCATTATTATACAGTCTGACAGAAAAAGGGGGAAAAAAACATTCCCTTATTTCATCTATTAGTTGTGTAGCACTTTCACAGTGCATGCAGTCTTAATGGGTGTGGCTTACATTATTTACTGTAGGAGTCCAGTGTGAGGGAGCAGTTAGAGTGTGGGGTGAGATACTGTGATCTGAGGATAGCACGTCGGCCAAATGACACCTCCTCTGATCTCTACTTCTACCATGGTGTTTACACCACTGTTACTGTAGAGGTAAGACATTAGACATTTGGCTAGTGAGTGGAATAGCTATCAGTAAAAGCTGCTATGCATTTGTAACTCTAGTGAAATTTAGTGTAATAGTGTTCTTCTGTTATATTGTTTTTATAGAGATCAGAGTATTTTGCATTGTAGCCAAGCCATGACGCAAAATGCAAACAGTAGTGCAGAGTTTAGTAACCACGTTCTCATGCTGTCACAGACAGTGCTGAAGGAAATCACAGCATGGCTGGATGCCCATCCTAAAGAGATAGTCATCCTGTCCTTCAGCCATTTCCTGGGCCTCAGTCAGGAGCTCCATACGCTGCTTATCTCCATCATAAAGAGTGTGTTCAACTCAAAGCTGTGTCCTAAAATGGTATAGCTTCTCCATTTTATACATGCAATAAATAACTTGCTTATTTGGAAATTACTGCACACAGTGTACAAGACCTTTGGGAGGGCTTTGGACTGCCATTTTGGGAACTAAAACGTACCTGTTTTGGGATGGCGGTTGTACTCAGACGTTGGCTCACTCCAGCATAGCTTCTACTCTTTTAAGTCGCGTCAGGGTCAGATGATTCTCTTATGAACATTTTCTGGCCACTGACAAGACACTGGGTGAACACGCGCCGCTTGCTTGACTGCTTGCTCCTTTATTTATTTAATCATTGCTTATCGCCTAATAAATAGGTGCATTTTTAAATGCATTAAGCTAAAGCAATGGAATCTGTTTGAAAAGTGTAACTGTCATGTGTAACATAAGTTAATATAAAGTAAAATACTGTCCTTATCAAAAAAATTAATGTATTTATACATGCACTTAACTATTACACCAATGCCAAATAGTTCCAGGTCTGCTGGGTTGATATTATTTCATAAGGCACTGGTTACAGAGGGGGAAGTGTTTATAATGAAGTTCTCACTCTGTGTACGTGAGAATTTTAACTGAGAGCATGTGTGTTTAAGCTTACAAAGGTTCCTTTTTAAAGACCCAGAGAACATAAATATATGTTTTATTCTTATTAGGTTAATCTTCTTCATTTGGTCAGACAACGTACAAATTGTGTCAGAATTTCTCTGCTTTTAAAGTCTTATGTTGCAGAAAGTTTATGTAAGTGAACGCTGAGATCACTCCTCACACTCCTTGTTCTTATGTAAGCTTTACTCTCAACAGTCTGAACGCTGAGATCACTCCTCACACTCCTTGTTCTTGCTTCATCACCCTTTTTAACTCTGAGCAACTGAGATAGTGAGCAAGAGCCTCAGCCAGATAGAGAGTATCATGTGTATCTTTGGGAGGTGCTTTCTAAGAGCAAACATGTAGCTTTGCTGTCAAACTCAAATGTCGACTATAAAGGTCGACTGTAATGTTTGTACACATGGATCAATAAACAGTAGTGACTGACTTGGAGTAACATATTCTACACAGACCAATATTTTATTTTACACTGTCTCATCCAAATCAGAGCATTCCTGTGACACCAAGATTAGGTCTTGTAGAATCATGAATGAATGAAGCAGGCAAGATTAGGCTACACTGATATTAACTTCTGAAAGACTCAAAGATAGTCAATGCTAGGTTGTTATAATGCAGTGAATCTGTGCATTTTTCCTCTATCCACTTAGAGTTTGAATCTATGTTCCTATTGTTTCATTTGGATCCCTTTTGAAAACATGGACCTAAAATTCCATTAGCACCTGTGAACAAGATTTATCTCAAGCCTGAACTTTCGAATTCTTTGCATCTGAATCCTCCTCAGTTGTATTCCTGATTCTTCTTCCTTTCACCATTACATTCTGTCTGAGGAGCAAACTACAAGACTGTGACATTGGACTTTCAATCAAAGGAACAGGGACTTTTGGACCACGCTCACACTCAGACCACTCTCAGCTGAGACTGATGAGTCATTCTTTGAAGTGTTTGTTTACACAAAAGTTACTAAAATTGTAATACAACACTCTAACCTTAGTATCAAACACATTTCATGTTGTTTATGTTCTGTGGGTCTTTTAAAGTATTCATATATGAAATTAATATATCCAGTGCTTTGTGGACACCCCAACATCAACCACTGTCCCAAAATAGATGCATCATCACTTACAACTGATATATGGTCTATCTACAGACTCCTAAAGTTTTGTGCACTGTGTTAATCATAATTTTAATGGTACTTCACTGCATAGAACCCAACTGTATGATAAGAATGTCATCATAATTTTAGCATATTTTTCATCAGGAACATGTCACACTGAGGAATTTGTGGAGTGTGGGTTACCAAGTGATTGTGTCATATGAGCACAATATAGCCAACTGCCACCGAGAGCTGTGGTTTCATATACCGTACTGGTGGGCCAATAAATGTAAAGCAGAAGAACTTATTGAGGAGTTTGAACGCAGAAAACAACATGGCCGCCCAGGTAATTCTAAACTCTACCTCTACAAGTTAATATAACACTGATCCTCAAAGGTATATAGACAAATGTAGCTATTAACATGCATGTTGTTCCACAGGAGGGTTCTTTGTGACTGGCATCAATCTCACCGAAGACCTGAAGTACATCTGTTCCCATCCCACAGAGTCGCTGAAGGACATGGTGATGTCCACCTACCCAACACTGCTCGACTGGGTTAGAAAGCAGAAGCCTGGTGCCAACACCGGCTCTCTCAACATCATAGCGGGGGACTTTGTGACAGAGAGCCAGTTCATACCAACTGTCATAGCACTGAATGAAAACCTGCTCAACAGGAGCTCACGATGATAATGGTAAAGCACTGTTTCATTTGGCTCCACATTTGATGTGTGCTCGTTTTATGAAAAAGACCTTTAGATGTTTGACTTTTTAATGTAATGAATAGTTTTCAGCTCCTGAGTAGGAAAATGTAATATATGGAATTTTTAAGACCCCATTAACTAATTAATTATATTGTTGATGAACTGTCCTTATTCCAATATTTTACAATGGCATGTCAATTACTTTTTTTACTTGAAATAATGGGATTCGGCCTTAAAAGTATTGCAAAGTTTCCATTCCAGAGCGAGATATAAACAAACCCCCTGTTAGGAGGCAGGTAGCTGCCTAAAGCTCCACATATACAACAGTGTTCTGCCCAACAAGCCACAAGGGAATGCAGCTCAAATCTGGCCCAAATGCAACATAGTAACTGACCAAATCAAGCCTGTACATTGACAGCATTTTGGATATTGGAACATGTAGAATCTCCAAAAAATAAATACACAAGGTAAGCACAATTTGATCTGGGACACAACCTTAAAAGACTCTCTGTCTGTAAGTGGCAGCTGAACAAAATAAATGTGCAAAAAAGGTGATGTAAGGTAGATTGTTCACTGATTGTGTATGTGCTATTAGCAGTGATTCCAAATCTACTTCTTTTTCTGGAACTGATGTTAACTGTGTATTATTAATGTAGGTCAATTTTACAAAGAAAAAGTCAAATGTTAAAATCAGAACACAATGCAATATACAATTTTGTGTATAGGACAATGCATGCCCTTTCTCCATTAAAATGATGCACTAGAATAGCCATTCAGAAAACAACACGCATTTGAATGAATAATTACTCCATACAATCCTATAGCTATTAGGTATACACTGTGTACATTGCTGAATGCCTGAGAAGGGAACCTGAACATGTGTAAAACATAATGGTATGGAAATAAATGTTTTTAAGTGTTCCTCATATACTCTGTCAAAGTGTGCACACGTGCTGCATCCCAAAGTTGAGCGAGGACTTAGTGGCACAGATGTGGAAGTCAGAGCCAGCTGTTGTCAAAACAGTAACACTTTCTTTTTCTCAGTATAATCTCTTGTTCTGTTAGCCAATATAAGATCCTGTCTGTTTCATTTATTACTAGTGCTACCTGGAAACACATTATGCTACTTGGAGACACATAAGTTTATATATAAAAAGGTATATATATATATATATATATATAAGCTATATGAAACAAGCCACATGACTAACACCATCAAGCTAAACACTTTTTTATGCACATTTTGAGGCTGATCACTCTGATCCCCCGAAAAAGACTCTATGGTTGAAGTCTCTTGCCATCTCCATGGCTGACGTACACAGCTCCTTTACACAAATAAACACCCCCAACACAAGAATGCACAGATCAGTTAGCTGGAGTGGTCACTGACATTTTCAACCTCTCACTCTCCCTGATGTGGTTCCAATGTGTTTTAAACTGTCCTCTATTGTACCAGTACCAAATATAAACACCATAACCTGTCTGAATGACTGGCACCCTGCAGCTCCAACCTCCATCATAAGCCAGGTCTGACGATTCATCTGCACCTTACTTCCTGCCACCACTGATCCCTTTCAGCATACAGACAGACCAGATCCACTCCCTTGACACTGTCCTTTCATATCTGGACAAGAGGAACACGTATGAGAGAACGCTGGTTGTGAAGATACAGGCTGTAGGTCTGAACAGTTCTTTGTGCAGTCGGATCCTGAACTTCCTGCAAAGATGCTTCCAGGTAGTAAGAATGGGTAGCAGCATCTCCTCTGCTCCTCTAAACATCACAGAAGATCTCATGTGGACCGCTCACACAGGTCATGTGCTAAAGAAGGACATGTGTTTCTTCTACATCAGAAGGATGCAGAGGTTTGGCCTGAACCCTTGCGTCCTCAAGACATGTTACATGTGTACTGTTGAGTGCATCCCAACAGGCTGCATCATTGCCTGGTGTGGGAACTGCACCACTCTGGAAAACGTTCTCCAGAAGGTGGTGAGGACAACCCAATACACCACTGGGGTTAACGCCAAACACTGTGTGAGGAAAACCACAAGAATCATAAGAGAGCATAACAGACCGTAACCAAACTACAGTATGTTCACATTGCTGCCATACGACAGTCGGTACAGAAGCATACAACCAACACAAACTGCCTCAGGGACAGTTTCTTTCCACAGACCATCAGGCTTCTGAATAGTCAGTAGTACTCCAGTAAGGTCTAAACTCTCAAATACTCACACAGACAATCCCTTCCTGTCCATCATATTATTTAAATGTTGGTAAACCGTGTTAAAGGGAATACCAGCCACAACTGTCACGTTATATATTAGCTCTGTTATTTTCTCTCAGAGTAGCTTTTTATAATGCCGAGCCCTGTCAGGCTGTACAATCTTACGAGGAAGCAGAGCAGCGCTCCAATCAGCAGCCTCGTCTCCACATAAACAAGGCTGCAGCTGCATGAGTACGTAGCGGGCGAACCAGGAAATAAAGCCTTTATATATCTAGTCACAATCACTTATTTTCATGAGGCAATATTCTCGTTTCCTTTCGAAACAGGATTTGAAAGATCCCTGGTGTGTGGATGCAAAAGATAATAAAACGGACACTTGCTGGCTAATCAATCGTGAGTTCATCCGTTTCTCGGAAGTCTGCAGTGTTCAGCTTTATAACTTTTCAGTTATGTCTTTTAGAAATGTTTCCAATTCTGCTTGTATTTTCTATCGATGAAATAGTCGATGGCGCCGATTTTAGAGAACGACAATAACAACGAAAACTGGATGTCCACGTTGTCTGAAGAACTATGGGACATTCCTTTAACCGACTTAGCTATACCAGGTGTAACTTTCTGTTACCATTTTAAATCGTGTAATCACTGAGAACAATTGCCCTTCGTCCGTGATGTTCTCAACAACAGATATTTACCTAACAAGCATTTGGCATTCGTCCATGAAGGTAGTCACGATGCGATGAGCTACTGCCTGGACATCACCTCTCCGCTGGTCAGATCAGAATCTGATGCCTTCAGGCTCGTGGATAGAGTTTTTTACTGTTTTACTCGTCCAATCATTTACAGATGGGCAACGACCCAGGCAAGTATATGTACCCAATTCAACACTGAAAGGACTACACAAAATTACACGACCTCTGAAAATGTTTTACACACAATACTTTTTTCTTTTTTTTTTTTTTTAAGAAAAAGGTTCCTTCAGAAATCTCATGTAGCGCCTCTCAGAAGCATCCATTAAATTATTTGAGCTTCCTCCTGTAATATGTTAAATTGCTAATCAAGTGTGTGTCACATGAATGAATTCAGGCATACTAAAAATATATTTTAAATGTGTTAATGTATTATTTAATGTCATCAATTTTTTTCTCTTTTTTTTATTCAGATAAAAAGCATTGTGGATCAGCTGCGATCAGGTGTTCGATACTTTGACTTTAGAATTGCCCACAAACAAGGCGACACTTCGGATGACCTTTACTTTACCCATGTCATCTACACCCAGCTCACTGTTGTGGTAAGTCTGAGTGCTTCTGGCCTGCTGTACGTCTGCCCTTCACCAGACTAATGCATCTGTGCTTAATTACTATAAAGTGAAGGGGGGTTGGGTTTTCATTGTGATGATGCTTGTTTTGCAGGAAACTCTGCAAACTGTTGCTACTTGGCTCACAGCTCACCCCAAAGAGGTCATCATCCTAGCCTGTAGTCACTTCGAGGGCATGAGTAAAACACTTCATGAGGAATTTATTTTTTCCCTAAAAAAAACCTTTGGCTCTAAACTGTGTCCTCGTGATGTAAGTGGCATCTTTAGAAAGCGTAGTTTATCATAACAGCAGAAATATACTTTAGGAATAATAAAAAAAAAGTACATTCAAATTTTGCTTTGTACATGTAATTATTAATAAGGCAAAAGTATGTTTACATGTTTCTTTTCACTGATTGCTTCTGTACTGCATTAATTAGGCTGATATAACCTTGCGTGGCCTGTGGCTGTCAGGCCATCAGGTGGTTCTGTCCTATGAAGACCAGACAGCTGAATACCATAGAGAGTTGTGGCATGAAATCCCTTACTGGTGGGCAAACAAGGCCAGTGGTGACCAACTCCTCCAGTATCTCAACCAGAAGAAAGAATCTGGTCGGCCAGGTGTGGGGAAAAATAAATATTTGTATATTTGAGTCCAATTATGTGAATAATTGTCACAGTTTATAAGCTCCTAAACTGTACCTGTAAGTTTGTTTTTTTTGAACGTCTCATTCTTCTACTCTCTGTACAGATGGCTTCTTTGTAGCAGGTCTGAACTTGACCGCAGACCGATGGTTCATTACATCCCACCCGGACTTATCCTTGCAGTCCCTCACTTTGGAGAACTGGGAGTGTGTGAGGAGATGGCTGGAGCATCAGAAACCTGGAAGTGACTCCATGGCGCTGAACATCATCGCAGGAGACTTTGTGGAGCTTGTCCCATTTTGCTCAGTTGTAATCGCCCTTAACAAAAAACTGCTCAGACAAAAAGGTTGCTAATGGCCGACGTGTTAAGATTTTAGCTGGAGTTCGTTTGTCACCGAGGGGAATCGGTTTGATTTACGGTATGAAACTGTCCAGGTGGACATCGAAAACAGTCACTGTAATTTTTCATTAATTAGGGTAAAAAAAACAAAGCACCCAAAACATGAATCATTTGGCAAGAACAGCTCTGGAATCATGAAAAAGAAACAGTTTCATATGCAGCTTTTAATTTGTGCTTTAAACTGTTAAGATACATACATAAGACTAAACACATGCACAGAGAATGAGATTCTTATTAGTCACTTTATTCTCAGTCACTTTATTGCTTAAATTTGTACACACTTTCTGTACACTTGTTTTCACAATATTTTTTTCACTGAATGTTAAATCTGTTTATAAATAAATATTTACCTCACTATATTCATAGGGTGTAATTGACTTCAAAAATAGACACAGTAATTCTGGCTCAGAGGCAAACCGTCTGTTGCTAAGTGACCTGAAACAGCTTCCTGTAGCGCCCAAGTGCAGCAGCACTGATGATCACCTTAACGTTGGCAGTACAGTCATCTTCAGCGTCACACACCTCCTGAACAGTGGCTTCCTTATATAGCCAACTGCACATAAATACATTTTTAGGGGTTTATGTACAAACAAGTGGGCCTTCATTAATTGCCCCATTCATTTACATGTCACTCACCCTAACTGAGGGCTGTTGAGCTGCACCTTGAGAGTCATGGTTTGCATCCCAGTTGACTTCAAAACAGCTTCTTCCACTCTGTTCTTTAGCTTGTCCAATCCCAGCTCCTCCAGGGCTGATACAGGCACAGCACCTGGCTCATCTGGCTCATAGCTGATCAAACATATAAAATTCAAAGTCCTTACATACAACCCGTTTAAAGCATGTCTCTTATGCCCTGGTCAGACTGGTGAGGTCTTACCCTTCAACAAGGTCAATCTTATTGTGCACCTCTATTATAGAGTTCAGAAGTCTTTCTGGCATCTGAAGGTTCTGTAGACTGTTTAACACGTTGACCTTTTGGTTTATGGTCTCTGGATGATTAATGTCCCTCACGTGAACAATGAGATCCTGACGATGGAAAGAGGATATCAGAGTATACTGGGATACACCTCATATTTTATTTGATTTTATTTCATTTGGTATTCAGGTTCTCTAGGTACTTACAGAATGAGCCACATCCTCCAAGGTAGCAGAAAAAGAGTCAATGAGCTGATGAGGCAGCTGGGAGAGGAAGCCAATTGTATCCACATACAGTACAGTCATGTGACTGGGAAGGTTCCCTGCATGCACGGTGATATCCAGCGTAGCAAAGAGTTGATCTTTAGGCTGGAGACCAGCGTCCCCCGTCAGCGCTTTGATTAACGTGGTCTTACCTAAGGAGACAAACAGTGAAGTTGATGTGTTCACTGATCCAGAAACGCTTCACCTGAATTTCAAATTGGATTTCACAGAGTTGGCCAACTGTAGGCCAGAGGGAGCCAGCATCTCACCACAGTTGGTGTAACCCAAGACAGAGACGACGGGAAGGTCTTTGTGCTTGCGCTGAGAGCGGAGCAGGTGTCTCTTTCTCCTCAGCCGCTCAAGAGCAGCGCGAATTTTCAGTTCTCGCTCCTTTAGAACCCTCTTCTGCACCTCGTACAGAGTCTCACCTGCACGAGTCGTGACGATCTTACCTTAGTAACAAGGGTGAATGTGGCACGACTGTTCAAACTTCCAATGAAATACAGGCTCTTACCTGAACCCATGATATATCTCGAACCTCCACCTTGCTGATCCAAGTTTGCTACTTCATTCTTTAGTCGTGATCTTTGGAGCCCAAAGACAAGATGAATGCAGAAATGCAAATGTATTTGATGTTGAGTTTAATGCTCTGATTGTCATTTTTATTGAATGAGAGGAACTGAGGAGATTTACTTTTATTACTAGGAGATTATATAAACAACAGATTATAATAGCGACATGATTATTTTAAAGTCGTGATTCTGCCTTGAGGGAGTATAACAGAATAAGTAATATACCTCAGGAGTGGAATCTCGGCTAAGGAAATCTGCAGTTTGGCCTCTTTTGTTCTGGCATTACGACGAAAAATGTGTAAAACCAGTGAGTATCTGTCAAAAACTTTCACGCCCCATGCATCTTGTAGCTCCCTCTTGAACAAGAACATCAGAGTGGGGAAACATCACTTCATAACACCTCTTATACATTACATTACAATTGTTTGTGCAGAATTACCATGTCAGTGATGAATTAAAACTAAAACACTACTGGAGGAATGGTCTTAAGATGTGCCTGGAAAACTGAAACTATCATTACGAGTAATCACTTAATTAATTATTAAACCGATTACACCATCTGGCAGGTACACATTTCAAGTTAGATGAACCTGAACAAAAAGGGGACGATCTAAATATTAATTAGACCATGTGTGGGTCTAGGAAATTTTAGTATAAACCAATACTTGTACAAAATGTATTTGTAAATGTATTTCCCTGACTTGAGATTTCTGTAAAAATGAATGAAAAGTTATATAAGTGGTCATCTCCATGCATATCTGTGAATGTAACTAAGGTCGTATGTGCTGTGGAGGCCCACACCCACACTCACTCACCTCAGACAGTGCAGAAAGACGCTCAACGTTCACAAAAACAGCAGTAACACCAGGTGTTCTTCTGATTATCTCTACATACATTTATCAGAATAGGTGGGAAACCTTGTATTTCACTTCTTAAACAACAAATCAACTTGACCAAACAAGAAGGAAACACTGAATACCTGTCAGGTTCTGGAAGTTTCCCTTGCCGAAAATCGTCTTTGCTTCTGGTCGTTTGGTAGAGAGGATGATCTTATCAACAATTGTCCAGTTCTGTAAGGTGTTCACCAGACCAACAGCTTCTGCCATTTGGAGATCAGCTTCAACACAACAAAAAGATACATATTTCAATCTAGCCTCCCTGCATAATCAGACTATTCTAGATGGCAGCATATAGCACTCAGTATTGTTCAATAACCCATGTTTCAAATACTGGGACTCCTACCTGTGGTTAGATATTGCTTTTTTGGCCCCCATTTAACATCAGGATGAACAATAAAGACCCTGTGATCTCCTTCACCTATAGATGTAGGGATGTGATGCTGGAAGAGCTCCTCCACTTCTATATCATCAATAAAATCCTCTTCATTCTCTAGACCGTCCATGCTTTCATGTCCAGGACTGGTATTTTTGCTCTTTGATTTACAAAAACTCACTGAAAAGGTCCTATTTGGCAAATACGGCTGCACTGATTTGATACATCCATAACCTCTGCATGCACCATATGATCTCTGGCATGAACATGGTAACGGTGCCTTTAACTGAAGGTGTTTCGTTTGATTTGATGTACATTTAACTATATTCGTGAAGCTGCTTTGCATTGTCCGCAATGAAAATTTCTTCCAAGCGTACCTGAACATCCCCAACACACGTTTACCCATAACGCTGTATCGGGCAGGATTCATTGCTTTCTTTCGTTGTTACAGGCCACGTCAGTTTCTAATTCGAGTCGTACTTAACTTAATCAGTATAGAGAATGAAAATATAAGTAGCAACTGGTTAACATCATCGCTTTTTGTAAGAACCTTAGGTGGGATAACATGTGTTGTTACATCTTGCTATGCAACCTTCCTCTGTTTTGAAACTTCTTTCCAAGCGAAGCGTGTTGGTGCTTCTTCTGTTCAATAAGAGCAAACGGTTCAGCAAACATCGATGACTCGTTATCGCCACCTATTGGACACGTGAACTTCCTCCATCACTTGAGATTTCGCCTCGATAATACTCAAACAATTACACAGACATACACTGATGAAAAAAATGCATTTATCTCTACTAAATACTGTTCTGAACACCTCCTAGTAGAAGCCGATTCGACGTCCCCGAGCTTTTATATTGAAGTGTTGTTTTGAGCGCCGCCATGCCACCAAGATGCACCATGTGATTGGTGCTCTCCAGCGAAACACTTGAAGTCACTGACGATTTTTGAAAGATTTAAATTAAATGTCCAGCATTTTGAAGGCAATGTCAAGTGAGTGAAATAAATAAATAATGTCTTATATTATAGAATGGCGCAAATCTGTCGTTCCACTGTTGTTGGCTCAAGACACTTTTGCAGACCAATGACATTCCAGCCTTCCATAATGTGCATGTGTTAAATAGCTAGCTAGATAGCTAACTAATGCTACCTGTAATAATAATTTAGCTACTCTGGCTGCTTATAATACATTTTGTGATCTCTCTCTCTTTCTCTCTCTCTCTCTCTCTCTCTCTCTCTCTCTCTCTCTCTCTCTCTCTCACACACACACACACACACACACACACACACACACACACACACAATTGAATGTTTATACAGTTGTTAGTAACTATATGTCTCCTGAACAAACAAAATACCTTACAGAGTTCCGTCTGGCAGTGGTGCAGTTGCGCGTAACTAAAACAAAGACTGACAACCTAAATCGGACCAAGAGGTTGGTGCACGAGGCAGCAGGACAGGGGGCGAAGGTTGTGATTTTACCCGTGAGTGACTGAACCCATAACCGTACTTGTCTTCACCTTCAAACTGGCCTAAATTTGTTCTTTAAGCAGTACATTTGGAAGTGAAGCAACTTTGACACGTGTGTCACTGTTTTTCCCTAGGAGTGCTTCAATTCCCCATATGGGACAGGTTTCTTTAAAGAGTATGCTGAGAAAATCCCAGGAGAGTCATCCCAGGCATTGTCAGAGACTGCCAAGGAGTGTGAGATATACCTAGTAGGCGGTAAGAACTTGCATTCAATATATTACAGATAAGTGTTTGTCTTCCCAGAGCGTTTATTACATTGGTGCAGAAGAAGAACCAGAAGACATTTATCACTGAGGTGCTGTTCATTGGAGGATCCAAAAAAAGCAGGAGGGGAACTAAATTAAATGTGGTGTAAATGGGGTGATGTAGCTAATGCATGTTATGAAGACAGTATCACAATTTTTGTGCACTAATAATCTTAGACAATATGCAACTAAACTGAACCAAGACACAAATCAGTATTTTTAACTACATGTGGGAGTCCTCTCCACTTCCCCTGACCGGTCCACCGCCCAAAGGCGATTTCACATTATTATGATTAACAAAAATATACGTGTCTTTATTTTCCAGGATCTATTCCAGAGGAGGATGGGGGGAAACTATTTAACACGTGTTCAGTTTTTGGTCCTGATGGTAAGATACTGGTCAAACACAGAAAGGTTAGTGTGAGTTAACATACTAACAAAAAACATTTATAAAAAACTGCTAAAAACGTATTATAACAAAATATTGGTGTTGTCAACTGCAATTGGATCTACAGCATTTGCTGGCTAATTGTGTGTGACTTTTTGTGTGGATTATAACTTATATGACTGATTTACATTCTGTAAATGCAGGACTGTTGCTCAGCTACTGTGGTTCGTTTATTATGCCCTAAAGTACCGTCCCTGCCTTGTACCTACAGATCCATCTCTTTGACATTGATGTTCCTGGGAAAATACGTTTCCAGGAGTCTGAGATACTAAGTCCAGGGAACAGCTTGTCCATGTTTGAGACTCGTAAGTGTTCAGAGTAGCTGTTGTACTGTGATTAGATTTCAGTGTGTAGAATTTACAGAATTCTTTTGGAAATGACCTTTCTTTGTTTTCCCCTTTTCACAGCATTCTGTAAAGTGGGCGTAGGCATTTGCTATGATATGCGTTTCGCAGAACTCGCACAGATCTATACTAAGAAAGGTAAGGTGTTTTGAAGGGATCGCAAAATGGGTTGGAGTTGATAGATGTTTGAGTGTGGCTGTGTTTGTAATCGGGCTGAGTGAGTCACTGGGTTGATGAGTGTTTGTTGTTCAAGTACAAATACTCCCCATTCCTTGACAGTGCAGTTAGAACATTGCCACACCTTGCCATTCGTGTGCAACGAACAGGAGTGGTGCATTTGTTAACTTACCTGAGGAAGAATGGAAACTGGTTTAACTGGTGGGATGACTAACCACCACAGAATGAGATTAGACTTTTGTGTCGGTGTGCTGAGTTGTGACAGTGTACTTGTGGTGGTACCTAGAGAAATGCCATTCTCGACCTGTAAGACTGTTGAAGACTCTTGCAGATGGTTTAATGCGTGTGTGAGACAGAGAGAGACCACTCTGGGGGGGAACATGGAAAGTTGTTTGTTGGATAATACTTGCTCCACTTTGCCTCGCTCCTGTTCTGTGTAGGCTGTCAGCTGTTGGTATATCCTGGTGCCTTCAATATGACCACAGGACCAGCTCACTGGGAGTTACTTCAGAGAGCTCGGTCCGTATCTGAATCTTTGAATTCTGTGTTATTCTTTACCATACCTTTGTATCACACCATTTACTATTGCGTGTCCTTTCATTAGGGCGGTGGATAACCAGGTGTACGTGGCCACAGCATCGCCAGCGAGAGATGAGGCTGCCAGCTACGTGGCCTGGGGTCACAGCTCCGTCATCAACCCCTGGTCAGTGCAGCTGGGTTTACACACCTGCATAGGTAACCTGAGCTGTGTGAGGCGGAGTAAGTGGCTGCAGTGGCTGAGTTCTCTACTCCTCATACAGGGGTGAGGTGATCACAAAGGCAGGGTCAGACGAAACCGTTGTGTATGCTGATATTGGTGAGTTCTAATAGTTTAACTAAAATGTGTCCATTATTAAAACTATTTACACTTTTTCATTTTTATTATTTTATTTAATCTATTTATTTACTCTTAAATAATAAAACATATGGTGACTTATATAATATAACACTGCACAAGAACATTAATGAAGCAGGCAGCACTACCTTGGGTAAAAAAAACCCTCAAATTATAGGCCACAAGTTTATAATAAACCTCAAAAACGCAAGAAACGAATCCTACCAGGAGCAGGAGGCGTGGGTTCCGTATATTTATTATTAAAACACCACAACTAAATCAAAAAGTACTTCCATATTTATTTCAAAATATTCAAATTACTTGTCAACTATATTTAAAAAAACATACAATATAGGTTTATAATTTTCACTGTTTTTTTAAATTCATTAATGACGAAAGCATGAGAGCAATACAGAATAAAAGCCCAGGTTAAAGAGCAACACAGCCAGTGGGGCAGGAAGTCACAGCCCTCAGTCCCTTAACCATGGCAGCTGTCTGGATAGGGCTCAGCCTGTTAGCACCTACATATTTAACATAACTGACAAAATGTTAGATGTGATACTGATACATACTCTGAGCCTGGCGAGAGCTGGATGAAAAGTGACGCTGCCTACCACTGCTCGACATACTGTAATAAGAGGAAGCTCTGAAACAGGCCTGAATTAGAGGGGTGTGAATTCTACACGCTTTACCATTCCTTTTGGCACACACTGAATACACAAAGGTAGGTAAATTCAGAATGTAAGCATATGGCTCAGAACACAGTGTTCTTGGTCTGACAGACAGGGATACTTCTGGGGAAAAAAGCATCAAGTGACTTTCCCCCAGGGGCTGTAATACACTAGCGGCTTGTGATGAACAAGGTAGTTCTGCAAAAGACCGACGTAAAAGAATTGCCAGGAAAGGTTAACCCTTAACCTGCCATATTAATAATGATTGATTTCAGGTCATTTAGTTTCATGACACGACGTGCTATGTTGTAACATGAATTTTTGTTGTTTGCTTTAGTGTGGCAGAGACGTAGTGTTTGCAACCTCTGACCACAATCACTTTGAAAACATGAGCGTTTTGTCCTGTCCCAGACCTGCAGTACCTGGCTGACGTGCGGCAGCAGATTCCACTCACGAAGCAGAAGCGTGATGATTTATATACTGTCAGTGCTGCTCACCAGGACTGAGCTACAGAGGTCTGGGCACTTAATCAGGTCACCGCTAAACACAGATGCTCTGTTTGCTGGACTTTGGTACACAGGACTGTGATTAACCAGCCTGTTGATGCTGTCAGGGGTCACAGGGTTATATTTGTTTGAGAAAGTTCTTGTAGTCGATTTATTTTCCCTCGCTTGTGTCAGAACAATGTTAGTCTTTTGTATTTAATTATTTTTCTCAGCACATAAATCTTAGTATTGGTTTCTACTTCATAATAGACCATAATGTCTCTGGCAAAAGGCAAATCTGGATCAGTGCTGAGAAATTATGATCTTTCACATTGAAATAAGTTTATACTTAACTTTGAATGATTTAAAGAATTACTAAACTTCTGCTATGGGAATATGAGTGCTGCTTTGACACATAGGAGTCTCTAGTATTTTCATGTTGGTAAAGTTAGCAACTCAATAATTGGTCTAAGAATAACCAAAGTAATTGGTCTGCAGTAATGTTTATGCCTCTGTATGAGACTGGAAAATGATATGAGATCATGCATGTACAATTATAACACCTATGAACACTTAATATTTACTCATGTCCTGTTTTTATATCATTCTTGTGATTCTTGTTGATGTAAAAAGAAGTGTTTTGTTTAGTGAAAGGAGAAGTTTTTATTTATATTGAGGTAACCCAGAATTGTAGTCATAACAAAGGCGAAGGTCAAAACCAGAGCCAACAAAATACCAAACCCAGGAGACATCCAGAAACTGAGAGGAGCAGTGCAGGTCAGAACCAGAACTGCATTGAGAGAACAGAACCAGATGGAAAAGACAAAAGTCGAAAAAAACAAACCAGGTCATCGGCCGATAAACAGTAATCGCAGGGAAACGCTCACAGCAGTGGTAGTACTTCACAATGAATGAACCAGATAGACACCAGTAAATAGGTACACAGATAATGAGCTGGGTATGAGTATAGTATGGGTATAAAGTAAAAGTGCACTGACGGCTGGTGATTACAGAACACATCTGTCTCTGGTAGGCAGTCCATCCATGTAGTCCAGATCCATGACCATCATTTCTGTATCCCCACAGTCTGAATCCTCTGAAAACCACACGTGTAAAAACGAAAGGTAAACAAATAAGCAAGTGTCTTTATGGCACATTTCCATACATGGCGGTATGCTTTCACGCAACACATCTATGCTATATTCAGCATAACTTGTCCACTAACCCACTACCTTCACGCCGTCTCCTCATCTCCTGGTCCCAGTTGTGCTGAAGGACCAGAGCTACTGCCACCAGTGAAGTGACCAGCACAAAGAGAACAAGGCTGAGCACCCAAGGGAAGGCAGAATGGTGCTTCACCACTGGAATGAGCTTCATCCCAACTGATTAAAAAAACAGTATAACAGCCAGTCTCAGTCCCAAACATCCTCTTACCATGTTTTAAGTACCATCTATGTTTTCCTTACAGACTTCAAG
Source organism: Sternarchorhynchus goeldii (assembly GCA_028565775.1). NCBI lineage: Eukaryota > Metazoa > Chordata > Actinopteri > Gymnotiformes > Apteronotidae > Sternarchorhynchus > Sternarchorhynchus goeldii. The sequence continues at coordinate 6,366,515 of JAOXYF010000018.1, read as the reverse complement.
TGAATGTATCAGAATAAGAGTAATGATATTATTTTGGTATTGGGTAATGATGACTCATTAATACTGACTGACAAATGTAAGTCAAAATAAAATAATTATTGTTGTTTATCTGTAAAATGGTATCATAAGCAATAAGGAAAACTCATTATTTCCATTCCTGCCTGTTTACTGCTACACACAGTGGATATTCATAGAAATCATTGATAATATTGGCCTACAGACATCGCAATGAATGAGGTTTAATACTCACAGCTGGTTTCAGTGAGAGTTTCATTCAGTAATTGGTTTTCTATGGTACATGATACAGTAGTGTCCAGTGAGATGTTTACGCTGAGCACACTGGTGACGTTGTAGAGCTCAGACTGGGGAAGTGTGTCTACATGGGTAGTGACTGTCTCCATCTTGGGCCTTTGTGAGAAATTGATAAGCCAATGGACTGAAGGTTTGGGAAAGCCTCCCCAAGACTGGCAAACAAATCGAGTCGTATCTTCATCCATACCACGTTCTCTCAGTAACCGAGGAGAAGTGAAATGAGCTAGAAAGGAAAAATACATCAAGTTTCAGAAATAAATAAAGTTTCACATCCTGCAGAAAACCTGGATTGCATCCTGATCACAGTCATGACTTGGTCAAATTTAAATCTCTAAAGGAACCTGGTGCTCCATGTTGAAATTGCTATTCTTTAATCATGCATGTGCTGTTCTTTTAGGACACTATCCTGTGTTTCAACACTGTTGTTAACATAACCATGGTCTCACCCTTTGCCCTACGATGAAACCCTGACAGCACTCTAAGAACTCTTCAATTCATCTTTGAGCTGAAGAGAGGTGTGTTAGACAAGCCCTGGTAGGGGTGAGGGACTGAGTCAGAGGTTGTAGCTGCAAAATTGTCCAGAAATCAACATTCACTCAAAGTTTAGCCTTTCTTTTTTTCAACCTCCAACAGCAATGGATAACAATGGAATTTGCATGTGTAAGCTTGAACAATAAAAATACTTTACAATGTAGCAAAGTACTCATGATTACTCATTTGTTTTACTTTGCTCTTACTTGATTGTATTCTGCCTATGTAAGACCTTCTTGGGCATCAGGGCATTTGTAAGAATTGAATGAAAAAAGTCCAATATGTAATGTATAAAATGTAGGGTGTATAAAATGTAGATATTTTTAGTAATTCATGAATGTGAAATTAAAGCACAAATATAGATTACATATGCCCATATATATATATATATATATATATATAAATAAATTAGTGGATTACTGGATTAGTATTACCTGCAACAGTGAGGCAGGAGGTGCATATTATTGCACTAGTTCCACTGTCAAGAAATCTTAGATACATGCTGTAATTTTGGGCATCTGAGACACTGATGTCACTTAACGTCAGGGTGAAGTCACCAGTTTGTGCCAAAGATGACACAGCGCTCTTGTTTCTGACAGCCATTTTGTGTCTCTTTTCATGTCCTTCCATCCATGTTTCTGTGTACACTATATCACTACCTCTTCTCCATTCAAATGAAACGTTCAACGAAGCCAAATTCTCCCGTCCATTATAAAAGCAAGGAAGAACAACAGCTTCCCTGGGTTCTCCAACAAAACATGCACCAGCTAAATGGAAGCATTACAAGATTACAGATCAAATAAATTTAACAAAGTTACATTACATAACACTATAATATGTAATGTATTACATAATAAATATGTAATACATTACATATTTATGTGAATAGCCTACCTTGAGTTGCAGAAAAACTTAAAACTCTCAGCAACAATGTCATGAACCACAATTTACTCATCTCCTGTAGCTTAGGACATCAGCCAGGTATGGGTCCCAGACTGCATTAATCTTTTGCCGGTAGCATATAGTCAGTTTTTATCAATGATGTTATCATTCAAGTAGAAGAGTAGAGCTGTGGGTAAAGTTCAATTTATAGTAGCCTAAAATATAAATTGTGTTTTACCCCAAGAGTTTTAGAATGAGCCGGGGGCAATTCAATCAAGAAAACAACGAGTTATAAAATCATAGCTTATAAAAAAAATACAATAAAATAGAGTAGCCAAAAATAAAGCATCATAAAATTGCAACAGACTATTTCCCTGTTGATTTCTACGAACATAAACTGTTTTAACTGGTGCGTCACACCTTTTAGACTGCGGAATAATTTGTTTGTAGAATTTGTTTAGACACGAGTGCAGAGAAACAACTCTTCCTGGATGTACATGCTCACACACTGAAGTATACGAACACATATACTGTATACTGGCACACATCTATTTTGCAACTACATGAGAAAAAACAGGAAGAGGTCATTGCCACGCTTCAAAATGTTTGCATAAACTTTCCTTAAAGTTTGGTTAGCGCTGAAGATATTTCTGGGAGCAACATCAAATTTATATAGACTTTAACTACTACTACTACTAATAATAATAATAATAATAACCACTGAAGTATACAAACCTATTTTAAAGAAACGCTGTGTATTATTTGTTTGTTAAAACTGAACGAAGGGAAAACATCTGCTAAAATATAGCATCCTGCTGCTAGTGCAAGTCAGTGCAAGTGTCCATCTGTCCATGTGTCCCGTTCCTTGGGTTGTCCTTGTGCTGTCCAACATCAATCAAATAGATCGGCGAACATCGGTCACGTGGCCGGCATGTCCGCGCCCCCGTGCCACCAGCCAATGAACGTTCATCTTTCTGTTGTAGCGCCACAGTGATTGGTCGATGCCACACGCCCATATTAAACGTTTAAGGTCCGTTGGTTTCCGGACGTTTATATTAAACCGTAACCCGCCTACGGTGCGTAAATCAGTCGTTTGCCGTTTATTTCGTTGGTTTTGAGATCTTAGAGAATTAACACATGGCTTCAAACACAAGCGATTACTCCGCTGGCTTCCGAAAAGGATTCGAGTCATTCGCAACAGACGCAATCCACGTTGGTCAGGAACCAGAGCAATGGAAGTCTATGGCCGTAGTTCCTCCGATTTCGCTGTCCACGACTTTTAAACAGTATGGGCCGGGAAAACATGCAGTAAGTTGAATCATTTTTGCCTATGAAAGATGGCCAGCTGGCTATCTTAACTACCCAAGAGGTTCCGCTGCAACAGAAATCATTTGGCTATATGTATGAATATGATAGTTAACGTTATATCTATGATCCACGTGTGAGATGATTACCTAACTGGGATGCTAATTAGCTATACAGCTCAGTTATAATATGTGATTTCACTCGATCAGACTATCTATCTATCTATCCATCCATCTGTCTATATATCTACTTAATCTAATCTAATCTAATCTGTAGCTAGGATACATAGGCTACTCCTTATCTAGTTACCAGATAACGTTAGCTAGTTAGCTATTTTAATTTCATCCAACAAATTCATGAGCTGTTCAGCGTATCTCGAAATAATTATTTAAATATAACTTGTTAAAAGCATTCGCTTGGTATGGTCTCAGTTATTTCCAGTGTTAAAAGTGTGAATGGTAGACCATGTTGGTAGCTATTAGGACTCCCATTGGAGTTATGGGCTGTTCTGAACACCAGAAGCACCAGAATAGTGGTTGAGATAGTTAGATAGTGAGATAGTGACCCATCCTTCCTGTTCAGTGTAAGTGGTGGTAGGTTAAGTAAATGTAGCCCAACGACATGGAAGTAAATGTGTGAACTATCAACTAGTACAGTGAATCCTCACAGTTTGTAGTTGTACATTGTATTCATATTGAGAAAACCAAAATAAACTGGTACTAGTAGTACTACTACTATGATTTCATTCCAAGTTTTAGGATGTTGTTGGTTTCTCTTATGACAAATTGTATCTACCTGTTAGTGAGGGTTAACTGTAACTGAGATTTGTTTGTTCATTGTTAAGGACAAAAGTCGTCTTTCTGGACTCTGTCACTCATACAGTTGTTAACTAGACAGACATTTTAACTTCCATAGATTGACTGGATATGAATATCATGGGACAGCAGTAGAAAGTATTTTTTTAATGCAGAGGAAATATGCAATTAAGTCAGCAAAAATGTTTGAGTATCATATGCATCACGTTTGTCAAAGTTTTAGATATAGACACTGATGTATAATATAATAGACATGGTATATAATAGACATTATTGTAATGTTATTAGTTAGAGGTGTTCAGATGACATTCAGACATTTTCTTTTTTTTCCCCCTTGCAGGACATCGCTGCAGTTGTGGAATCTGTTCAGTTTGATATGTTGTTTGTGTTTTCAAAGTTTTAATGTTTTGTTGTTGTTTTTTAATCATTAGGGGTTTGAATATGGTCGCAGTGGAAATCCTACTCGCAACTGTCTTGAGAAGGCAGTCGCAGCTTTGGATGGAGCCAATTACTGTAAGTATTGTACTGCAAGTCTATAAGAAAAGCTCCATTGTAGGAGCAGGAGATAGTTGTTACAGTGAATCTCACTATTACACTCATCAAACTTGCATATATAAGCTGAGTAGCCATACATTGTACAGGAATTACAACCTGCATTCAGCTGCTTTCTATCCGTTTCCTTCTCCTACTCCCTGCGTTACGTTCTGCACTATGACCTTGCACTATGATTGCTTGAGAGTTCTCACCGTGCTGTTATTGTTGATAACAGCAAGCGTTTTTCACTCAGAAACTTTATCGCTCTGCTGTCGCCTTGCTAAGTAACAATTAGCCTTCTGTGTGTGTTGTGATAGCATTTGACTTGTAGCCTGTGTGGTCAGATTCTGAAGGGGAGCGTGAACGTAGGTGCACATCAAATTCCAAAGTGGCCATTACCATCAAAACCTTTAGGTTGATGGGTGTGACTATAGAAAAGCTAAACACACCAAGGCCACATGATGTTATTCCTTCTTGTGTTATACTGCTTAATTATTACACGGGCAACTAAATGTTAATAAGAGTGGTGCTGTGATTTGTTTTTATAGGTGTGGCTCTTGCCTCTGGACTGGCCGCTACTGTTAACATCACACACTTACTGAAGTCTGGAGATGGGATTGTGTGCATGAGTGATGTGTACGGAGGTGGGTAGCTCCTACACACTGTGTGATGTGTACGGAGGTGGGTAGCTCCTACACACTGTGTGATGTGTACGGAGGT
>JAOXYF010000018.1:6302918-6361316 GCA_028565775.1 Sternarchorhynchus goeldii | reverse complement strand
GGTAGCTCCTACACACTGTGTGATGTGTACGGAGGTGGGTAGCTCCTACACACTGTGTGATGTGTACGGAGGTGGGTAGCTCCTACACACTGTGCTGCTAATAGTCTTCATCCTCCATTACATCACTTGGAGAAGTGAATGGAGAAGATGCACAGATACGCAGGGTGCCAGAAATTATAAAAATGGCTTTCACATGTTCTTTTTTCCAACGCCAGGAACCAATCGCTATTTTAAAAGAATAGCAGCACAAATTGGCTATGACGTCTCTCTTGTTGACTGCACAAAGCTTGAAGAACTAAAGGCAGCTCTGAAGCCTAATACAAAGGTGTGCCTGTTGGGTATTTTACCTGCATCTGTTATGTTCATTGCATAAGACTCATTATGCTTCATTTCTGTAATGGGTGTTGGTAAGTAGCTGATGTCTTTTTTTTTTGTTCCTTGTAGTTATTGTGGCTTGAAACTCCTACAAACCCGACTATGAAGGTTGTGGACATCACAGCCTGTTCAGAGATTGCACACGAATACAGTAAAGACATTATTGTTGTTGTGGACAACACTTTTATGTCTGCCTACTTTCAGGTATACCTTTTGTTAGGTTTTTCTTTCACCTGTCACTATCACAAAACATACAGTTTAGTTCTTAATCATAAGAATTCTTTGTAAAAATTAGAAAATTGGGAGGAAAATCTTCCACTGAAACTTTAGCTCAACAAAAAGATCTGGATTTGGTGGTTATGGATGAGGTGGAAGTTGAACACCATTCTTGGTTCCAAAATAATGTCCAAGAATCAAGTATGTCAAGTATTTATGAAAAAATCTTTTTTTAACATCTGATTTTAAATTGTCCTGAACAGGAATGGCACTCAGTCTACATAACCACATCAGTTAATGCTCATCATTGAACATTACCATGTTAATCTTTTGTTTTATGTTTGACATGTGTAGTGGTAAAAGTGAACTGTTGTTTCCAAACTGCTTTATGTATATTAAAACTGAAGGAATTTTTTTCATTGCTCTGTAATGACTCGTTAATCTTTCTTGTGTACAGCGCCCCCTGGCCCTTGGAGCAGACATCTGCATGTACTCCGCAACAAAGTACATGAATGGTAAAATATTATGCATATTCAGCAGTTAAGTGTTGCAGTTGGTTTTTGCATTCCAGCTAATTGAAAACATTTTTGATCATTTCAGGACACAGTGATGTTATCATGGGGTTAATTTCTGTCAACCGTGAGGATCTCTATGAACGACTAAAGTTTTTACAGAATGGTGAGTCAAATGGAGAGATTGATCATAATTTTTTTTGTGTGTGAGAGATTTCAATTTTTTTCCAGTTTTGTGGCATAATATCAAAAGGTTTCATGATACAAAATGATACAAAAGCATCATTTCAACCAATTTTGAATCCCTTCTATAGAAGTCGAGCTGTGGATTCAGGTAGCTGTGGCAGTTTGCCAGGTTATGGGGTAAACCAGCAGACTACAGAGACAGCTGCAGTGATAATACTGTCAACAAACAATAATCTGCACTAATGCCCCCAAGAAATAATTTTCACACAGTGAAACACTGACATTGCTAACTGTGAGGGCTTCAGTCTTCATAGACGTGCACATGTCTTTTAATAAGTAAATCTAAGCATTGAAGCTGGTGACCCAGGGAACAGTGGTGGGAGTTTTTCGGTTTTCCTCTGGATCAGGACTAACAGGTTTGATTTATAAGATACCTTGGCCATGAATTCTTGATTGCTGAGATATATTTGACATGTTGAAACAGGCAGGGGACAACACGTAGATAAGGGCAAGAAACAATGAAAAACATTTTATTATAAAACTAGAAGACAAAACTGAAATTCTTCCATGTGTTCTTGACCCCTGTCCAGATTAAGACTTGGACATTATTGTCTTTGCTACACTCATTCTAGAATCTCTAGAAACTTTGGTACAATTTCAAAAATCTTTGGTAGCATCTCTAGCAGTCTTGCAAGAGTACTGCTATGGAAATGAGATGTTATTAATAGAAATCACTATGGAGACCTCACCTACTTGACCCACTTGTACTATGGTTCTTGCCCTGGGGACCGTCTGCACCACATCTTCTTATTTCCGCTGCTCTAACATACCAAGCTCGTGAAGTGCTTGGTATTTATCCAGTTATAATTGAACCAGGCCTGTTACATTAATGAACGGTGCTGGGATGGAAGAGACCTGCGGCAGTATTTCCTACATTTGAGATATTGTAGGTTTTACCACATTTAACCATAAGGATCGCGCCCGGTCATTATGCTCTTATCCAACACAGCTTTGGGAGCTGTACCTTCCCCGTTCGACTGTTACCTGTGTAACCGGGGCTTGAAGACTCTCCCACTGAGGATGAAGCAGCACTTCAGGAACGCAATGGCAGTGGCCAAATTCCTAGAGGCTGATCCAAGAGTGGACAGAGTGCTTTTCCCAGGTAACTTATTCCTAACAAATCTTTAAATCAGTAATAAACATCTAACCTTAATTTTACAATGTAATCTACAATGTAAAGCTGCAAACTACAACAGTTTAAATATGGGTGATTACAGAATGGCTTATTAATGTATTATAACATTTTATTAATAAGTTGTTAATTATTAATTAGTGGTTAATTGTCTCCTTGATTTATGATGATGGCAAACTGATAGATAAACTAAATAGCATCATGTATAGCCCAACCTCCAGTTTCCTTTAGGTAACTGGATTGGTTGAGGGCAACCTGCTGTCCACTGGATGACATTTCCTGTTCTGCTCAAGTAGTAGTTAAATGTAGGCCAGACGTTGAGCCCCTCCCTGTCTGTTCCAGGTGTGCCATCTCACCCTCAGTATGAGCTCATGAAGAGACAGTGCACAGGCTGCCCTGGGATGGTCACTTTTTACATTAAAGGCAAGCTGGAGCATGCCACAGCGTTCCTCAGCAACCTCAAGGTGATTTGGGAAAATGTTCCTAAAAGATAGTTAGAATAAATAGAACAGTCCAAAGACCTGATTATACAAGTTAACAACATAGTGCAGTGTTTCGTAATGTATTTATTTACCCCTACCCCACTTACCTACAGCCAGAGATGGAAACAGGTGTAGGGTTAGTTTTATAAAGATTTAATTAATATAAAACTTTAAAAATATATCTTACTACAGATTGAAGTACCAACTGTGCATCGTCCATCGTGCAACTGCATCGTCCAGCCTATGCGACAAGAATAAGCATAATCAATTTTATAAAGTTCCATACTGCTAAGACCCTAACCCTGTTTTGTCAGAAGCTTACAGTTCAGCTAACCTAATCTAGTTAACCTTAATGTGCAGCTTTGTAAATGTGCAGAGTGGAAAATTACTTCAGAGAGACTTAACATCAGCAGCATATTAAACTGTAGCTGGTTCTAAGATGGTCGTTTACTCTGGTTAATCATTATTTATCCATTTGAGTTTATCTAATGCTGTTGAAGGACCTGAGGTTCAGGTGAGGTCAAGACTGAACAGGGTTTATTATTCTTAAAGAAGTACTTACACAGTGCAATTGTATGGATATTTAATGAGGCTATAACAATGATGCTGCAAGGGACAATCTTGAATGCCATCTGATAGAGAGATAAAGGGATAAAGGGAGAGAGCAAACCTCAGTTCCCTGGTTCTGCCCCAGCACAAGTCCCATTCTAACTCCTCCAGCTCAGAACCTGTTTAGTCTTAATTTGACCAAGTGGTGGTGTTTGGACTCTACTGACCAATCAAAAATGACCACATAGTAGCAGTAAAATGTGCATAACAGTGGGAGTATGCACAGAGTTTGGTCTACAGTGTAGTGCACTTTATTTAACCACCACCCTTCTCCTACTCTAGAACAATCATGAGGGTCTCCTGCAGAGCAGGGATTACATATTTGAACCAAGTGTTAAGGATTGCTTTTCACTGGATCTGTGTTGTGTTCTTCAGTTATTTGCACTTGCTGAAAGTCTGGGAGGGTATGAGAGTCTGGCAGAACATCCGTAAGTACCACACGTCCTGTCCACAGCTGATAACACACAGCCCCCTGCTGCTGACGCTCAAAAGTGGAAATCTCACTCCATCATTCCATTATTGGCATAAACATTTGAATATTATTTGAATAGTTTCCTAGTGTCAAGATTGTGAAATTCAAATGAAATGTTATTTACTCTTTTATAGTCGGCATGGTTACAAAGTACTGCACATTTTTCAAGCATAGGATTTTTGTATCCCACAAGGTGGCACTAGTGTTTTTACGCTGCCGTTGAAATGGATGCACAGTTTTCCACCAGTAGCTTTTTATACATTTCTTAATGTTAAACAGTTTGCTTTCAGTATTCATTCAGGATAAATGAGACTTTTCAGAGACACAATTCAATATTTCAACATCAGTACAGTCAGTGGCTCTGTGGCCTGAATGGTCTATGGAAAATACATTTAGACTTTTATGCCCTCTCACTTCTATAAAGTGTTTCCATGATTTTGCACTTCATCCAAAGTTGATCTGTCAGTATGCCACAGTGGCTGTTATACCCTGCGAAATGAACATCCACATGTGTTTCATTTACTAGAGCGATTATGACTCACGCCTCTGTGTCAGAAAATGAGCGGATGGAGCTGGGTATAACGGATACTCTCATTCGTCTCTCTGTGGGATTGGAGGATGAGGAGGACATTATCACAGACCTGGATCAAGCTCTCAGTGTGGCTGTAAGTGAGCACAGACAAGAACCTGCACACGTGCACCCAGATCCATGAACATCTGTCCAGGTCTGTTCTTGAACAGCGCTGCTCTCTAGGTAATGATTAATCCCAGTGCTGTATCTGTGTCTGTTACCAAGGTTATCTCCAAGCTAAAGGCATTACCACCCGTCATGTCACGTTCATTGTCCTGTGCCCGTCTTCCTGCCCACTAGCACTTTCGAATCAGTAATGGATCATGCGTATTTCACCTAATCTAATTGGCTGAAGCTATGATGCTCTAAACAAGCCATATGTCAACACACAGATAAATTAAAGCAAAGTGATGTGAGCACGTCTCTAATCCTCATGGCAGCAGTTTATGTAATACACTTGGTCTGGTTGCTAAGGACCAGAGGCTGGTCTCCCCTCTCCCTTAGCGCACAAAACAAGATACAGCAGTCAAATCAAGATGAATCGGCCTGGGTCGAAGGCTGGCAGTTATTCCACTGGAATCGCGTTGGTGTGAAATGAGGCAGCACTGCAGCAGGCAGGCAGGCGGGTGGAGCGTGCCTCCTCCCTAGAGAGCTGGGGGCTGGTCTCACAGCACCACCTCTCTCAGTGACTGCACAGACACACCCTGTTGTGTGCTGTTGTTAGAGAGCAAACCACATATTCTGCAATGTCTATTCCACCGTCACTCACTCCTGGTCTTGGGACTGTGCTACATGTAGTTGTTTGCTTGTGGTCTGATGACAAACATAGACTGTGTGCATGAAATCGTAGGTGGGCATCATCATGGGCATATATTTAAGATTCCTGCTCGTATGCCACCATTTTAAGTTGTGTGGTTATATTGACTATATTGCAGAATATTGACTCGATTCCATTCACAGGGCAGTTCATGCTGCCGCGTCCTTCTGCCTCCCAGTACACTGCGTTCCTGACGTCAGATACACTATGCTGTTCGGTTCAGATTCATAAATGATGTGCTCATATAAAGCATCGTGTTATAACTACTGAATACGACATCAGGTTCACGGGAGATATTCCATAAGATGTCATGGCTTTATTTCTCCTAATGGAGAAGTATAGATTGTTACATCCTTACTGCGACCACAACTCAGGAGGTTAATTCTCTAGCTCTCAGTGGGACCCCTGTAAATGCTAAATATGCTAATGCTTGCTGCCTTTTATTGAGCTCCTCCAGTAAGCTTCAGATTGTGAAACTCTGGCAGGAAGCTCATCGTAAAGGTTTGGGAGTGACTCATCAAGCAGTCAGTACACTGAATCCATCACACTGATGACTGCTTCACTCCAGCCCAGAGGGAGACCACAGTACAGGAGCTTGTGCAAGTCAAGAGATTTTTCTGTATTACAGTGTCTAAACATTCTCCAAGTACATGGGAACAAAGGTCTGGCAGTATGTGTGAGGTACAGTGTGCAAGTTGCATATAATGTATAAAATACTTCATACTAATACAGGAAATAGGATTTTTTTGTCCAAGAGTAGCTACAGATGTTGAATCTAGCCAGTGAACAAATGAACTTTATTGTTAATGGAGTTATATTTTGGCTTCCTAATGTCTAACATTAATGAAGTTATTTCATAAAGATGGAGTGTAAATGAGGTTGAGATGCAAATAAGGCTCCTACGCTACTTTTGCCGTGCGTTACCATGCAGCTGTAGAGATCCGATCAAAAGCCAGGTGTAAAGGCACCAAGGAAACCTTGCGTTAGGGTTATGTGACTGACTCAATCAGACCACAGACAAAAGTGTTCCTGTGTAAGCAGAAACAATGGTGTGTGTAGTACCTCACTAGTGTTTAAACCACAGGTCCTGTGAGACAGAGCCATCTTCTCAACTGCTAAGAATCAACAATTATCTTAAGTTTTGTCCCCCCCAATATTTACCAGTGTAACATTTTATAATCCTTAAAGCGATGTGACTGTACAATATGGGAAAATGAACAGAAATGACTTGCATGGCGCTATGCATTTTGCATGAGGAAAGTGAAATACTGAATCTTTCTCATGCCACTAGAGATTGTTATAAAAAGGTTAAATGTAATCCAGCTACATCTTCCCAATTCTATCCTGATACTAAATACATTTTTAACATCTCATGCTGAGTCCTCTGGAGAGGACAGTCATTCTACTTGCCTACACTCAGTAGTAAAGAGCATCAATCTCTTTAAATTGCTCAGAAATAATAGATATACTACAAACAAACCTTGGCAATCATACTGTATCTCTAGTAAGGTTTAGATCATGTCTCTGCACAGGCTGCAGAGCTCCTTCACACCAAACGTATCAAACCATGTGTTTATGGACCTTGCTTTGTGCACAGGGCAGTCATGCTGGTATGGGGAGGGAGCCCATCTGCAAACAGCTGCCACAAAGTTGGAAGCATGTAATTGTCTAAAATGCATTTGCATGCCAAACCATTAACATTAGTGTGTTGTTGACCTACTGCATGAAGCTCCAAGCACACAGTTCTTGTGCTCCTGTAACTTCCAGAGGTAATTTGACATGATGCACTGAGCAGCAGAGGACCTGCATGTTTCAGAACCCGGTGGCTCTGCACTGTGAGGTTGCATGTTTTACAGCTTCAGGACCGAGCTGCTGGTGTACCTGTAACCCTCTGTTTTGCAGCAGTAGCACTTCTGTTGGGTGGGGCCAGCAGGCAAGTGCCACAAAGGAATTCTGCATAACTGCTTCATCCAGCATAAATTCAGCATTGTGCTGCCTGCATAATCTGCCTGTTTTATCAGGGAAAGTCTTTACAGATGGTCATGGCAAACTGTTGCTATTAACTTAAGAAGACAAAGTACTGATGAAACGTTCTTGATTCTGGCAGGTTTCCCGAGACATCGTCCATCCGACTGATTAAACAGAAGGGAAAACTAAACCAGTGAACCCTAAAAAAACATGAAATCTAACTCTGTATTTTGGCTTTGACTGTAGTTATTGCAGTTGGATAGGATTAAATATTTATATCAAAAATATATGTGAGGAAAGGAGCTGAATGTTATTGCATACGGTGAATTGAATAATTGTCCGTTTTTTGAGCGCACACATGAGAATAGAAATCCTTGCCAACTTGCATGTTATTTATTGTTTAAATTTATTATTTTTTTAAGATGAAACCATCCAAACCAAATGATAAAAGATATATCAGAAAGAAACAGCCTCTAGTGCTGACTTTAGCAAATGAATTACATGTATAAATAACCTTAGGGTGTGCTCCTCTCTCGTCCAATCATGTTTAAACACTATGAGATCGGTTCTGGTGCTTCTGTGTAATCAGCGTCAATGTTTAGAAGTAGATTTGCGCTATTGAAACTATTTTTACTGCAAGATTTCAAAACTTGCAACATGTAAAAGTCTTGCATCCAGCTGTTGATTTATTGTGGGGTGTTTATTTTGTGTGTTAACAGCACCCAAAGAAATAAACTTCTCAAGATGGGCCAGGACCTGGGACACTTCGACAATGCAGCTGAAGCTTCTTGATTTTTTAGCACATATTAATTTTACACCCAGTTTATGATGACTTTGCTCGAAAATATATTTTTTCAGACGTCAGGGATCAGAAAAAAAGGCAAATAAATTGCTTCCATGAATTTTTAAGCAGGTGAAATTTTCTTGAATTCTTTTATATGTTTTTAATTCTTGTACATCAGGTGAAATGTAAGGTACATGCCATCTTGTTTTGAAGTCGTTTAATGCAGGTATGGCGATTGGTTCCTAAAGTAGTTGGGCCTTTCAGAAATCTGACTGTGAGTGTTAGAAGGATGAGAAAGGACATGCTTCTGGATTGAAGATTATTTTTTAATTTTCTTTTTTCTTGAGCTCCAAGTACTTGAAATGTTTAAGTTGCTTCACAAATAAATGCACTGCTGAGTGAAGTACAGATGCCAGAAGATTTTAGATGTAAGCCATCACTGAATGCACACTGAGGGTCTGAAGAAGAGACCCTGCAGTCTAACGATCCTCAACTAATCAGCTACATGATGAAGCTATATTAAATGTTTAAAATGCTGCTTTTCCTATGTGCTGCTGGACCCATTAAAACTATTTGTAATCTTTCATTCGCTGCTTCATTTCTTATTACTGAACTTGTTTTGATGGTGGTATGATGAAATCAATTCATTTATAGTATTTGAACACAGAACAGGAAGAACTGGTAGATAGATGCTGAAAGACATGTCTTACGCAGAAAGTTAGGATGGACGATGTCACGATAAAACACTGAAAGTATAACATCTTTTGATTGTGAATGATGATGAATTACTACACCACAGGGCTAACAGGTCACGGCTAATATGGTGTGATGCCGTACTGTGATGTGGTATCTTTCTCTTTAATGTGAATCATTTTACATCACAAGCTTTTCTCTTTGATTCTAGGCCTTTGCACTTGGAGCTGAGCCCTACAGTTATACATGAAAAAATCATATTTAGAATGTGTTTGAGAGGTTGCAAATACACAGCAGCTAAAAGAAATCTACATAAGGAACTTTATTTGTGCCACAGACTCGTTAATAAAATAATGTATAAAGTAAATGAATATTTAAAGGTCAAAATAGTTGTTTTTAGTCAGTAGTTGTGACGATACTGAAACTCCTAACTTTTACCTACTTTTTTGTTGCTCCAAAACGCAGCATAGATAATCACAACTGGTGCAAAAAAATGCATCATACAGATACTTGCCCTTAGTTAAATGTTAGGAATGTAGAATGAATCTTGGAATGAGTATTCCCGTTTTTTTAATCAGCTTGTTGCATCTTTCTTGACATTAATTGGTCCAGAGTAATTACCAAGCCAAAGGCCACGTTTCTTTGATTAATAGGGTTGCCAGGTTCTAGGTGGAATCCTAGAATCGTGGCAAACAAGGTTGTTTCTCAGAGATGTAAAATATACAGTTGTGTTTCAAAACATTAACTGTGGCTTCACTAATGTGTCAAAGGAATAATTACTGAAAACATTGATGTAACTATTTTAGGAAATCCTGTACACTTACATGCCTCATAACACGTACCAAAATAATAACCATCCCACATGTTTGCAAATACCTAAATCACACAGGTTTGGATATTGGTGATGGCTTGGTAAAGCAGCTACATCTGAAGATCAAAGACAGAGATTATTTTTATGTAAGCACTTTATTTTTGTCAGAACAGAAGAAGATTAGACTGTTTCACTCAACGGACTGTTTCATGCAGGTGACCAGCACCTTTCTTAATGTTACACTAAACAAACACCAGTTGGGTAAGAGCCTGTAGATACAGCGGATGACGTTGATCCCCCTGTTTATTCTCTGTTAACTGAGCGCTATAATATATGCATGCTCATTTTAATATATCTTCAATATATTAACTATAGTGCAGTCTATAAGTATTTGTGCAATGATACCTGTAGCTCCAGCACACTGGGCTAAAAACAATGACCATGAGGTGAATTTACAGAATGTTATTATTTATTATTGTTGTTATTAATTGCTAATATATGTATGTACACGTCCTGAACCATATAGACATCACCTCCCACCCTCCTTTCCTTAATGTTCCATGGCGGATTGCAGAGTTTGGGTGGTTTCACTGTTGATTTGTGTAAAATCAATAAGATCTTGAAAACAAAAGAAATGAGAACCTTTTAGTACCCTTTCCCTCATTTCAGAGGCTCAGTAGTAACTGAACCATTAACATCATCTTACATATCATGTGCATTTAGTGCTTTTTAGCCAGTGTCCACTTTTGCGGTCAGGTTGTGCCCAAAGCCATTCGTGTGCAGGCACCATCTCTTCATCTCTGATCAGGATTCACTTTCCTGTTTCATTTAAGCAGCTCAAACTGGATATGTGCCTGTTCACCATCTCTGCTCCGAATTCCTTTGGTTCTTTTCAGGAACCGAAGGAGCATTGACTTATTTACCCTCATTGACTTATTTACCCTCATTTAACCCCTTTTTTTACTCCATCACATTCAGTTTATTCGACTGCATTTAGCTACAAACAGAATTATTTAAGTGCAATTAACTATATTAATTGCAGTGTTTGGCCACAAGTTATGATTAACATATAGAACGCGAAGGCCCTTGTGGTCCATCTCTCTATTTTATTTTTTATTTATTTGTGTGAAAGCTTTTTTTGTGGTAACCATTACAAATTATACCGTTTCCAATGTGGTGGACAAAGCCTGGGGGTGCAGAAACTCTGCATAGTGCAGTAAGAGAAGGAACTGACAGTAAGAACTGGCTCATGAAGTTTGATATTTCATATTTGTAGAGACCTGCTGACTGCTCAGACCAAGGTCCTTTTACCTTCTGTCCAATTTCCACGTGCCTCAAATTAAATTACGGTTCAAACACTACGGTCACTATCACAGCAAGAGATTTCATGTCATTTTTGAAAACATGTTGTACTTCAGTAAACTTGGTTGTGTCATTATACTGAATGTCAGAATCTATTCTGTCAGAATCTATTCTGACATTCTAATCAAGCCTGAGTCCTAGATAGATCAATATCCTCTATAAAAGGTCACTTTCCTACACAGTTAATATTACATTTTCAAAGGAGCAAGAGCAACATCCTTTATTATTTGTACTTTTTTGTTAACAGCTATGTTTTGTTATAATAATCTTTTAAAAATCATTGGATATAGAGTAGTTTGTCACATTGATTGATATGTAGTTCATTCAGAGCTGGCCAGTGGCCCAATCTGCTCTGTAACTCTTTTCTTGATCGAATTCTGTGAGCAGTTGCTGATGTTGTATGGCTGCCATCACTGAATTATACTGCAGGGCTCTATTCTAAAACCATTATTTTTCAATCAGTATAGTAATGCTGATTGCACTGGGGTGAGAAATTACATGTACATTCAAAATAAAATGGAACACTCTACATATATGTTGCACCTTTTCCAAGTCAGTCCCTCCCCAAGTGGGAGAGATAAAAATATAAAGAATGTTCTTATCCACTTTGACCTTCTGAAGGAACTCTAACAAGATTTGTTTACAGTTACCATAACCTTGCATCTTCCCTCCTACTACTAATATTCACATGGATCCTACCACATCTCCAAGTGGTCCCTCTATGTTAGAATTTAAAATATGTTGGCACTGCATACATTTCTCAGCTTGTGTGATAAATGTAGTAAAATTTTCATGTTTACTATATAGTATGAAATATCTGTTAAATTATTAAGACCTTAAAGGTTTATGACAAAAACAAAAGCTTTTTATTTATTTTTAAAACTTTATTTATTATATATTATTAGTTTGCCATCCAGTGTCAGTCAGAGAAGGATAGCTTCCACTTCTGAGTCTTGGTTTCTCTCAAGGTCTCTTCCTCCTGCTCTCAGGGAGGTTCTGCTTGCTTCACCATAGCAACTGTAGCTAGGAATTCAGTGTCTCTAGACAAGGAAATGACCTTGTTGCCTCTCCATGTTTTTGAGGTCATAACATCATTTCAAAGGAACGACTGCTGAGATGACTGATGCCAGGAAACAACAATAAAAAACAAAAAGTCAGTCATCGCATGAAGTCGCTGAGGACAAAACACTACGATTTAATCTTGTACTATTATTAATCTTAATCTTGTACTATGGTACATACAATATAAATAAATACTATGCAAATATTCGCTATATACATAATCTCCATTTATACGATTAGATTTTTCTGAGCATTCTGTCTGTCACATTGGTCTTTACTATCTGTGGACGTGCAACTCCTCACCATGCAGTGACCCTTACAACATCTTTCATTGCTAGTTAGAAGATCTGACATCTAAACATTTTTTATAATGCAATTATACAGTAGATTGACATTCCGAAAGTGTATATCCACACAAAACTGCTTTAAAATCATCATGTTCTTTGATATTTGTCTCACGAATCACAAATATTTTAATCAAAATAAATTAAATAAATAAAAATGTAATGTGATGTGGCGATACAGGACACAGGACTGTTTCAAACAGCTTCAAACAGGCATTTCTACAGGGTGGACAAAGACTAAAGTTGTACTCACTGGTTTTATAAGTCTAAAATATATTTGAACATTTAAATATAATAACCACATCACATCTTTTACACACCACATGCACACAACACAGGAGAGTTAAAGAGACCACTGCAGGTAATGTTGAACACTGGGGGATTCAAGTTCATAATTAATGAATGTTACAGATGTAAATGATTTCTACATAATTTCATGGAACTGTATTGATTGCTTCTTTACTGCCTTGACAGTTTGTTTACTAAAGATTGATGGAGCTTTGACCTTCCTGGCTCTAACCCAACCGCATACATCATATTGTACTGCTCCAGGTTGGACCTTCCCTCTGTTAGTGACCGAGTGCAAATGATTTTTAGATCAATGTAACAATCAGTCTGCTAATCCATTTTTAAAAGAAAAAAATCTCTCTATGAAAAATGATTTTACTTGGTAAAACAAGGAAATGAAGCTTTGAAGCAAGCAGACAAAAAAAATCCCTTTTCTAGTCTGTAATCTTTACAGCTGCAAATACACCTTTACCTTCAACTACTACTTGTAGAGCAACACAGGCTTTCGAATTCTTTTTCTGTATTAATCAGTTAGCAGAGTGTGTATGGATCACAATTATGGTTTTACTATCAGCAGATCCCACATACACTATTAGCAATACTATTAGGTTATAAATCATCCACTGACAGCTGAAGAACCCACAGCCTTCAGGTTGTGCAACATGTTTGGGTTTTGACATCTTAAGGGTGTCAACTCTGAGATTGAGGTCGCTCTGGAAGTACTCGATCCTAGGTAAATGATGAAAAATAAGTTCAAATTTTCTCCCAATTAAAAGGAAAAATGACTAGCTAGTTTACCTGAAGAATAACTCACAGCATGTGCTTCATTGATAATGTGGTTTTTAATTCAACAAGCCCATCATAGTTAATTTGCAATTGCCTAACATGGGATCATAACCCTGCAGGAAGCTCTTACTATAGCAGGCATAGTGGCTATGTAAGAGTTCACTGCTTTACATTTTACATGTCTATTAACAACTATTGGCATTCCCTCTTCTCCAGAGTGATTTACTTACCCGTGTGAGTTCTCCCTGGAATTGGACCTTGCTTTCACGAACACCTCGCCCTGACCCTGTTCAGTGACATCTACCACGTACGAGTACAGTTACAGTTTTGTTTTTAAAAAAAGCATAAATGCCAGGGAAAAAATGTCAGTGAGATACCTGAATCTGGCTTCAGATTATTTAATTAAATGCATTACTATACTGAGTCATGTTCACATCACAGAGATGAACTGATCAACCCAAACGACTCACTTTGCAAATAAAAGAATAAATGGAACCCAACTCTAATTTAATAAGACATTCTGGTCTCCACTAATGGTTTGGCTTGAATGGAGATCACAAATAGTCTTTTCTGTCCAGATCTGAGAAGAGTCTCCACCCTCCCTCTCTGGTGTTTGCCCTCTGGGTCAAACTGGTAGTTTGGACAGTTTACATGATCTGTATGTAGCTACGACATAAACAACAAAACAGTAATGGCACATCGCTCTCCACAGCACACTGGCACCGTTCCAGGGCCTTTAAAAGTGCTTTGCTTTATGCTTTTGAGCTGTCAAAATCACGGATTTGCTGCTCTGCTCTTTAAAATGGAAACCTATTAGCTTCAGCATGAACAACATACACTGGTTTCTTATACCAACACAAAAGCAGTGAACGTGTAATGGGTGTGATAATTTAATGAATTAGTTAATATCACTCCATAATATCAGCGTTGCTGTCAGTAATGCAGCCTCATTGAAATTTCCATTCTTTCCAGAGAAACGAGAGCAAGAGTTTCAATTTTAAATTGTTTTTAGGTTGCAGAATAGGTGTGGCAGTTTTACTGAAGGCTCATTCAGCCCATATCCACACCGAGCCTGTTCGCCTCTGCAAGTTTCCACTAGCACAGCAATATTTGCATTAGTCTGATCAATAATTTACAGCACCAATAATTCACTGGTCCCTTTTCATTAAGTGTGTGCCGTGCTTTACAACAGGATGTGCAGGAGAACACGTCTTTCCTCTGCACTCGTTCAGAACACACTCTAGTATACAAAGGTAAGAGCATCTGGCACTTTGTGGTCCAACACATTTTTAAAGGAGGGCAGCACAAGCTTTTTATTCTTAGTACAACATTAGAACAAAATGTATTTTATGTGTTCTGTCTAAATAAACCAAATCCCATATAATAAACGCCTTACATTATTGTTTCAGTAACGTGAAACGTATCCTTTAATTGAAACTCAATCCAAATGTAAGAGAGTTTTTGTGTTGAATGCAAAAAGCTGCAAAACTTTGAAAATGTGATGTGATTCGCTCCAACTATTAAAATGGTATTTCAACTCAAAATGGCACTGTGTATGCAAGTTGTTCTTGATTAATTGGTAAGTGATGATGCACTGGATTTTTACATTACACATAATATCAGGTGTCACATATTTTGAGGTGTTTATTAGTGATGTTATGAGGATAAAATGATTCCTTTCTCTCTTTCTGCATTGTTGCTTTGAATGTTGTTATCTGGTACCAAGCACAGAGTTTTGTTAAGTCAGTGCCAGCCAGCAATGGAAAAGTATACAGTAATAAAATTAAAAAAAAAAAACACACATTGTTTACTCTTCAGGGAATCACAATGTACACAAAACTAAAGCTTATAAAATTAAGTATGGTGCAACAATCTCCCCTGTGTTTATAAAACGATAAGATAATAATCGTACGGTGCAGGACAGAAGGAAACAACATTATAAAGAGTAGGGTATTCTTCTCACCTTGTAGTTTATCTCCTGCAGGCCCTTCCAGAGTAACGTTTTCTTAGCATCACTGTGGCTTTTCAATTTCTCTGAATATTTTTTGCTACTTGTCTGTATTCGACTTCTTTGTAGAAAATTTTAGCTGCCAGAGTTGAGCTGAAAACAATGTTTTTTCATTATTCTTATTATTTCATTCTTGCTTCAGATGGAATGCATCGGTCTTCACAGAAGCTGACGTAAGGGGTGTGTCATTATCTGTTGCCTCTCTTTTAAAAGTGATTCAAAGTTGGTGATTCAAAGCACTGTTGCAGTTTTTTCTTTTAAAAGTGATTCAAAGTTGGTGATTCAAAGCACTGTTGCAGTTTTTTCTTTTAAAAGTGATTCAAAGTTGGTGATTCAAAGCACTGTTGCAGTTTTTCCATTTCTCCTCTGGTCCACCTTTTCACTGATTTGACAACAGGCCTTTTTGGTTCTGAATATTTTATGTATGTTGAAATGAGATAAACAACACTTTTGTCAGAGTGTCCACAAACCGCTCATTTGACTGCACAATATGGAAGATGTTTCTCTCCCTTGTGGCACGAGTGATGTGATATGTGTACTTGAGCACTTCTTTCAAGAGAGTAGTGCTATTAAAGTCACCCAGGGTGATGAACAGGGTGATAAACAGGGTGTCCAGACTGAACTCTTCTATTTGTAATAACTGGTTGGCCTTCAGTGTTAACATCTTACATGCTTCTGCTTGAGGCAGTGTGCAAACACTGGCCAAATTAAATAAATGGAATCATCTGGGAAAGTACAATAGCCTACAGGTAATGGAATTGGCTAGTGAAGGAGTACAAGCTTTTAGCAAAACTGTAATGTCTTTACTCCAGCGTTTGCTGACATAGAAGCAGAATTTCCCTCCATTGGCTTTCCCAATAAGTTCTACATTCCTGCCCACTCTGTACCTCCACATGCTGGGTAGATGAAAGACGAGATGGGAGAGGGGAGTAAAAGCCACAGCATCCGTGGTACCCAAGTGCATCAGTGCATCTGGCCCTCCTCCTCCAGGAGCCTGGGCATCGGCAGTGACAATTCTACAAAAAGTTCCATTGGTTTTGAAATTAAATCTGGAATAATGCCAGGTGAACTATTGTTTCTTATGGTCAGTAGGTCTTCTCTGTTCTGAGGCAACTCATTTGACGCACAAAAGACAACATTTACAAACAAAAACAAACACAACAGATAGGAGCAGCACAATGAGGAAGCCATCAGACATCAACTTGGATTCTCTCTGATTCTAATTCTGATTTTGTAGGCATTTCTCAAGGATTGTCATTAACAGATGTCCTGCAGGGGCTTGTGTTTCTTGTAATGTACTCAGCTGTTTTCATAAAAGTGGTCATAGGTGGAGCAGCTGCCGTTCTATGCCATTATACAACTCGTCAAGATACTCCCTATGGGATATCCATTAAAGATCTCATTGCAACACTCTGATTCCAATCTGACAATTCCTTTGTAAGCTTTGTATTCTCACCTACATCTATAATGAGGCCCATAATGAGATGTCATCAGTAAATTTGAGAATGGAGGAAATCCTGTTACTTATTTGCACCACTTGGGGTTCCCACCCCCAGGAATGCCAAAATCCAAATGCATAAATATTGGTTGTCCTACCTCAAGCTTAATAGTGAGTTTTACCAGAGTTTTTTTAATCAGTCTGGACATTAATGAGGTGGATAGGTTCCTTGCAGCATGTCTGGGGTCTACACTTCTCAGAGTTTAATAATACTGAGGTGGGATGTTGGGAACATGTTGAGGTACTGGGACAATGGTGTCCATGTATTTTGCTGGACATCTATGGTAAATGCTGTCAAGGGTGCGGGTTGTTTGCTCTGAAGGTGAACTGTGCACATATGTGCACACAGAAACATCAAGCTGCTATAGCCACAAACACTACAGTTCAGCTGAAACTTAATTTTACAAGGGTGAAAGCTTCTTGGAGAAAAAAATTGAGAAAAATATGGGTGTTTTCTATTTGCTAAATATATGGTGTATATAATATATTGCTGTTTGCAAAAAATATAGTGTTTTGTGGTTTGCTAACCACAAAAATTGCAATGCACGCAGATAAATAAAGTTTACAAAATATAATCCAATAGGTGTTTGCAGTAGTTTCAGATATACTTCTGTTCACTGCTGAAAAGTGCATCTAAACTGTTTATCTGAAGTCAGCCAGAGCCTCACGGGATCAGAGTCTGTGTACGACCCCTTAATAGAATTTTACAACATGTGCATTGTGTGAAAACATAGTGTGGCGTGAGCATGTTAATGCTCATGTAGAGTCAGCATTGGAACCCTGCGAGTGCAGCCAGCTAGAGCCGACCCTACTCCTGAGATAGAACCAGGACAGTGCAAATAACAACATGGACAGAGAGAGATTTCAACTGTATCATTATTTTCATGCAAAACAATGACTTGCAGACTAATAGCAACGAGTAAGCAAAATTAGACACATAAAACAATGTAGATGTTCTATTGTACATTGGGAGACATTGTTGATGCACTAGAGTTTGTGTTGTTTTCAAGAGATCTGGGTCATATTTGAGCAATGTTGCTTTTTGCTGTTTTTCCAGATTTATGACATTTTTTTTAGAATCTGTGATCATTGACTTGATGGGTATAAAAGGAGAGAGAATGATTTCCTGAAGCACTTTGTAGGAAATTAATAATGTTCCTTAAGTGAAAATGTCGATTTTATTGGTAAGGCTCATGGTCCAACTTTTCACTTTAGTGAATGAAAAAGGATACTCTCTGGTCAGGATTTTAATTGATTAGTCATAGGCAAACTCATTAGCTCATAATACAAGAGGAGTTAGGCCAAGGGTCACTGATAAAAGGGACTTATCTGTGAAATACAGTATAGGCCCATTACACTGAAACAGGATTTTAAAAGTATGTCATTTGAAGACAAACTTCTCATTTACAGACCTCACCTCTTAAATACTATGGACTAAGTAGCCCCACACTCAAATAGAAACTACCTTCAAGCCATTTATATGTGAGATGCTTTTCACATACTACTTTTCCATCACTAAAGTGCTGGTGCTCGTGCCAGAGCTGGTGATGGTTCATGAACCCATTCCTGTTGTGCAGGGGTTAGTAGCTACCAAAAGTGGTCCAGGGAAGAGCAACCAGTATATCAGCAACAAGACCACGAGCTCTCAGGGTACTAATGTTCACGTGAAGTAAAGGTGACCCTGTGGAGTACGATTCCACAGAAGAGCCACTGTAGCACAAATTACAGAAAGGTGTCAGGACACACAGTGCATCGCAGCTGCTGTGATCAGAGTGCCCAGATGAGATGCAGGGACACATCAGATATGCATGTGATGCAGGGACAGATCAGATGTAAACAGGTCAAATGTAAGCCTCAGTGAAAGAAGTGGGATACAATGCAAAGTGCATACAATGATATCAGAAGTGCATGTAAAGCTTTTGAAGCATACACAAGTATCTGGTGAATGAAACATCTCTAGATTCAGAGACTAAGGCAAAATAATCTAGTACACATGTTACCGCTACACATTTTAAACGGTTTGAGATGGTAAAACCTCTCAACCTTTTTATGCACAGGAACCTCTTTGACAGATGACACTCAGAAATGCAGTAAGCCTTTAGGATTATGGTCTTTTTCAATGATCCATGAAATGATTCCAGCCAGTTATAGCCCTCCTGAGGACATTATTACATTGCCAAACATCTCATCATTTAATTGATCTGCTGTAAACAAAGGAGATTCTAGGGCATTTAATATTCAGACCAGGAATTTTAAACTGTGATAATGAGTTAAAATCTCATTACATCATCACAAGTATCTGTGATGTGTTACACATACATTCCTTTTCAGACACCAGAGATAAAACTAACTGGAAACTTAATTGGCATTTGGGTTAGATAACAGTAACTAATTCATAGTGCAGCCAGCTGTACTGGCTGTGTTCAGTACTCTCCTTAAAGCCCAGTAAAACAAAACATTTTTGTTGAAATGTCAAAATTCTTTCCCTGTGGGGACACTTGGGAAAATCAGAAGTGTGGCCAACTACGAGAATTTTTATGTCCTGTTCATGGCTAGGGAATGATAAACTGATAATAGTTTCTAGCCATTGTAACTGTGGTGTTCTTCTGCTTCATTCTGGGACAAACCAACCAGTGTAGCTGACGGGTGGCCAGGCTCCTGTGTGGGAACTCTACATTTTCTGAGTTGTTAAAAAAAACAAAAAAAACCCCCCCAAAACTGAATGTTATTTAATAGAATAAAATCGCTAAAATGCCCTTTATTATGCTTGCTGAAAATCACGAAGGCTGATGAGTTTTGTAATTGAAAAGGTAATTTTACATATTACATACTCTTAGTAGCATTTTGACCAGTACTATGTCTACACACAAGTGACGAGTGTGCTCCTGTTTACCACATCAGTCATTCAAACCCTAGCCTGCTGCATCCAGCCCTGCAGCGTAGGGTTACCACAGCCATCTGTTGTACTCCGCAGCTCCGCTCTGTCACCAAGACATCAGTATAGATCGTTTTATGAAGATTGCTGTTCCAAGGTGGAAGCAGTGAACAGTGCAAATTTAAAGTCCCATCTACTGCTAATTTATTTAAACAAGGTGTTTACCATACAGACCAACATTTACCCAGTCTGTTTTTTATAACTATGGAGGGCTTAATTACTCGAACTCTGGGGAATGAAACCTAGGACTGCATAAGGATTACCAAAGTAGCCTTTGTATAATTAGTATTTTCATTACCATTAAATCTCTGTATTTACTGTGTAGATTTGACAGTTCGTAGCAGAATGTTGTGTGTTAGCAGTACCAGAGTTACAGTGTCTCGATTGTCCTCTAGCGTCGTGGTTTCACTGACGTCGCTTTTACATTCAGTTCCTGTTCGTGTTTTGGTTTTCTCATTTCTTAATGTCTCATGTCTTTCATCGTTCATTTATTTCGCTTTGTATTTAAGCATCGCTGTTTTTAGTTCTAGTTTGAATTGTTTGAATGTACTTCCCGTGTCTTTCTCTTTTGGCTAGTGCTGATCATCAAGCATGTTTGTTTAATCCGTTTTGACTATGTTTCTGAATTTCCGACCCTGGACTGTTTTACGGACTCTGATAATGGATTTGCCCCTAATAAATCTCGCTCTTCTCAGGGAATGCGTGCGTGCGTGCGTGCGTCTGCTCCGCGTTACGTACATGGCAGCATTTTTTAGAACCCACGAGTCACACCTAGATCCACTTCCATTAGAGAAATGGCTCTGCTAAGATTCAATGCGAGTCTTCAATAATAATCAGCTCAGCCTCAAAGGCATATTTGACATGATAACTATAGCAGATCTGAATCACAATACACTGACTTCACTTGTTCTTTTCACTTCTTGTCTTGCAGCCAAATGCGAAAGTACATCCTCATTGAGATTCACATCACTGGAAGGGTGAATTTCTTTCTG
The DNA here is from genome assembly GCA_028565775.1 of Sternarchorhynchus goeldii. NCBI lineage: Eukaryota > Metazoa > Chordata > Actinopteri > Gymnotiformes > Apteronotidae > Sternarchorhynchus > Sternarchorhynchus goeldii. Next base: position 6,340,353 of record JAOXYF010000018.1, on the reverse strand, counting down.
GGGGAGTGGGGTAAGGTCTAATGCATAATAACAAACTGCAAATGAACGGCATTCAACCAGCAGTACTCCATAAACAATGAACTGACCTCCGAATAGCAGAAGTATTCAAACATTCAAAAGCATAAAACATCCTCTTGTCAGACATATAGCATCAAAATGAGTGAAAATGAGTGAAAATGAATTTCAATGAGTGAACTTATGAATTTCATCACTGAATAACATTTACTACTACAGGCACTTAGGATAGTATATGGGTTAAATGACAGTTGTCATTCTGGTTACCAAACGTGACAAGAGCTTCAAGATTTTTATTCATTAACATATAACAATAATGGAAATGGCTGAATTATAAGGTTTTAAGGTTTACACTGACAAGCTATTGACACAATACGTGTTATTATTATTGTTTTAGAGGAATGAAAATAATAGCAAGTGCTGAACTTTTTCTGACATATAGATAAGAGAATAAAGAACAGATGCACCAAGATAAAGATTCTCTACTGTCACATTTTAACATAGTCTGTTCGATGTGAAAGTGGAACAAGATGCACTTGTAATCATGTATCCATAGCAACAGAAGAACATTGCTGTTTTTGGTATGGCATTATCTGTTCCTGTATATATAAAAAAAAAAAAAAAAATTATATTTTGAAGTTCCTTTCTGTGAGTAAAGAGCGAGTTCATGTGCTCAGAGTAAACTATATGAATAAATACTATTAAATGTAAGTTACAACATATTCTACAACATAGTCTAAATGTATTTTGGTTCTTTTCATTCAGTTATTCTCACTGTTTAATTTTTAAAATGTATTATGTTATTAAGTTTATTTTAAAAATACATTTAAAGACATGACTTCTTGCATATCCACTTTCACTAAAATAAAAACACTATAATTGGTTACTTGTCGATGACGAGCAGTAACTATAATGACCTGATATCACCAGGCTTCTGTTCTTTTGTCCACAGGTGGTTATTAAAGACAAACCTTAAATCAGAGATGCTGCAGTCAGCAGGACTGCAATAACATTCACATCAAGTGGAGTCTAGGGCAAGCAAGCCATACCAGACCAAATATCAGCTCTAGTATACCACTTTACCATTATGTTTAAGTTCATGTGTTCTGATATGTATCTTTAATGAAAATCTGGAGACTGATCAGTTGGTATGTTTAGTTTGTAAAATGTAAAATACAGAAACTAAAATAGCTGAGCAAAAACTCAGCTAAAAAAAAAGGATATTTGACCTACGATGAAAAGTTTGTTAGAATAGCAATTGAGCAGAAAGCATTCAGAAAAAAAAACTTTAATATTACATAACTTAATCTTTCCCTTGTTCATGACAACAAACAAATTTGCCAAGTGGTTATATGCAGATCTCAGACTGACCCTATGGGCTTTGACGTTGTCATGGAAACATTCACTAATCACTCAGCAAATCTTGGAAACCACATGCTCTGCAGAGATCAATATCACTGAACTTGGGATCTTTCCTAAAACAGAACCTGCACGTACACACATTAATCCAGGTACACTTTACTTTAACATTGCCCTTCAATTCATGTTCTTATATTTTTAATTTATGTATGCATTATGTTTATCATATTTTATATTTAACTTTTATTTGTAAAAGCACCTTGAATTTCCTTGTGTATGAAATATGCTATAAAATAAGCTTGACTTGCTTTACTTCACAAACCACAGATGAAGACAAATACCATAGTATTCTTTTTAGGGAGGGACATTATCGTTTTTAATCACTGTAACAGGGCAGGGCATATCAGGGCATATCAGGGCATATCAGGGCATATCAGGCCTCAAACGATTCTTGCATATACATAAATATGCAGCTGTGCTAAAGCAAACACTAATTTGCAATTTAAAACTAATTTAATGTTAAATAAATATTGAAATTTCACATATGCTAGACTAATCATGGCCTAAATCCTCAATCTGCTTTTATTTCCCAAAGGAACAGAAACAGAAGGACAGATTAGCATTTCAAGGAAGTCCTGTAGTTATTATTTAGGACTGTATAAGGTTAAGGTCACTAGTCAGTTCTTGGGCTTGAGCCCTGGCTGACTGTTATGGAGTACGTTTTTGTAGAGTCCACATGTATCATAAGTGACCCGAGATGACGGGTTTAACAAACCATTATTTCGTGAATGGCTTTTCCCCAACTGGGGATATGTGCTCCATTTAACAGGTGACAGACTCTGTTCACAGTGGCCATGTCTGAACCACCATGTCTGAACCACCATGTGTGAACCACCATGTACCTCCTAGATCTCATGATTAATGTTTGGGATGCAGAACAGAATAAAATATGATGGCAAAAAAGAAAGGCTGGTTTATGTTTTTGTTTTGTTGATTCTTACATAAACCTACACTTCAAATAATACATTTCAAACACATTCTGTTATTCAATGTGAAAGGGAAAACCTCCAAAATGAATTTGACTGAATGGACTAAGAGGTGATTCTGAAGGTGCAGACCGAACAGGATCCAGCACTAAGTGAACTGATGGGCTCATACATCATGTGGAATTCTGCTTCCCAGACAGGCTGATACATTTTGTACAGACTCATTCCACCCTCATAAAAATTCATTTAACGAATGAAAATTCCATCTGCAAGATGCACATCCTCTTCAAAGGCCCAGAGGGATATTATTCCACTCTCAGTATGGTAGATATTTTCTATCTATCACCCCCGTTATTTGTCAAGTGTACCAGAGAGAGTTAAAATGATAGACCCAGGTCATGTCATGAAACATGAATGCAGGCATATGTGGATTACTGGATTTATTATACCTGTGTTATAGCTTATTAACTGTGTTATAACTTCTGTGTTAGAATAATGAGGCATCTGCTTTAGGTATTTTATAAACAATATGGTGTATAAATGCTTCAAAAGAAACATTTAACAGTTAAGATGAGTGATGCATTTAGTATGTGCTTTAACAAAACCCTCATGTATGACTAACCATCTCAGCATATCAAATTACAAAGGACCAAACACATTGTCTATCGTTTTAGACAAAAATGGTGATGCCAGCATGTTAAGTCTAAGGCGCTCTGAACTCTGCCACTCTTCAGAGAGTTGACAGAACATTTTTGCATGTTCAAGACAGTTTACACAATTAAATGTTACTTGAGATTCTAAGCTTCACTTTGGATTTTGTTGGGACACTTACAGTAATAATTCAACATCAAATGGCCACAAACTCTATATAAACATTGTGGTTTTGTCTTCCTTCAGGCATATTTCATTGAAAATCTTAAAAATAATTATGTTATTATTGATGGAACAACAGATTGGAGGGTGAACACAACATGCCACTTGAAATGAAAATAAATTAGAAGTGAAGTGGAACAATAACATACATTTAATTAAATAAATAACATTAAATAAATTAGAAGTGAAGTGGAACAATAACAAACATTTAATTAAATAAATAACATTAAATAAATTAGAAGTGAAGTGGAACAATAACATACATTTCAATACACAGAAATACAAGCATGCACTGTATCTCAGGGGGTACGTTTTACTACCGTACATCTAGAAATGTATTCTGGACACAATATATTTATAATTACAACATTGTGAATTAATGTATAACAATAGATCACATTGTTTAAATCAGGAATTACACCTATTGAGGTGTTTTGGCTACTTGCAAAAGCCACACACTCCTCCACTAATCACAGCTCCCAATCACTTCTCTGGTTTCAATTACATACTTATTAACCTTTAAACTCACCTGTAACCCATTTCACCTTTTTCTGTTTGTTTCTACAGACGTCCTCTGTCGGACACTTTTCCTCTGTTAGCCTACACCAAGATTAACGCTTTGCTGTTGTCTCCTCTTTCCAGGAAAACACCTTCACTTTATTGAGAAGCTACTTTACTTTTTGGCGTAGCTGTTTGCTTTTGTCTCATTAAAAGTTCCCTGAATCGTAAACTCATGCTTTGTCATGTCACAGTTTGTTTTATTTTGTAAAGCTTATTAACAATAGAGAGGCACAGAGCTGAAGTAAATTAATTGGAATTTATGGAACAGGAATTTATCCCTGGAAGATCATTGCGTTATTGATGGCATGATGTGGGATTCATACTGCATAATACTTCAGTCAAGAATAGCATTTTACGTTGGCATTGCATGTTTCATACAGGAAAAAGTTTTTTTTTTAATGTAACAATTATTCCTCACATCTATCAGACAAATTAATTGCACATACATTAGTAAAATTAAATTTTAAATGCATCTCTTATGGCCATTTTCACATAGTGATTTAAAAGAGAAGTAATAGCGGACACAAAGTGGCCAGATATTGTGGTCAGCATTGTAAATCACTGCATTGAGTGTTTGAGATAAATGATGGAGGAAGATGTTTATTTCTCTGGCTAATAGACCATCTAGCAAGAGAGCCGAGTTTCTCCGACTCTACCACTGAACTACTACTAATTGAAACTGATGTGTTATAGAGATAGTAAGACTTATTTATCATCAAAGTGAGGTATGTCACTCTGTATCACATGATTCTTGCTTTAAAAGGGTGATATATTTGACTTTCTTGTCATGTAGATTATTACATTTGTATAGTGTGATACTATCTGAAGAGTATATACACTCAAAGAGTGTAACTGAAGTCAGATGTTCCAGTCGGTTCAGGTCCGAGTTATTCTTCCCCCATCACACTATTTTTGTAACTTGCTCTTCACAACTAAACGCTGTTCATGTACAACTCAGCCTAATCTGAAGATATTTGAGAGGATACAAGAATAAAAGTTGACTCCCACAGGAGTTTCAGGGTATGTAAAAAGGAAGAGCTGCTTACAGGTGTCAATTCAGTGGTGCTTTAATGACAACAGGCTGAAGTACAAAGTCTGTAATCCACAGGCAATAATCAGAAAATTGGCAAGAGTCAAAAGCAGAGATCGGAACACAAACCCAATAAGGAGAATCCAAAAGGGGAAAGACATGAATGAAGAGTGAATAAGAACCAGACAGATAGTCAATACAAACCTAGTCAACGCAAACCTAGGGCTTAGAATTGTAGGGACAACACATATGAGACTTCACAAGGAATGTTGACAAACGGGGGCTTATATACTGTGGGGCAAATGGGAAGAAGTGACAGTGGTTAATAATCAGATAAGCCAGACAGAACCAAGGCAGCAGTAGACGTGGTCTTGGGAGACGAGTGCTGGGAAAGTGCAGTTTGGTTTAGTTGGAAAAAGCGTGACAGAGTGAAAAGGATTTATAAAGGCTTAAGCTTCTGACAATCTGCACATGGACAGGTAGTTCACACATGGAGAAAAATGTAGCAACAATGGAACAGGCATCTTTGATCAGTGCAAAGGCACACCACAAGAAAACCAAGCATGTGCCATTTCTTATCAAGGGATGTTCAGACATTTGTTGAATTTGAAAACCTCTTTCATCATGATTCTACCATAACAAAAACACAGAGTCTCAAGTTGGTGTTCGTAGAGTTGTCGAGTTGAAGTGACTATCTTAGTCTGATCTGAAGTAGGACATGGTCCAAAGAAGACATCTCAAAGATCTGTGTGAACTCGACCAGCTCTGGATGTGTGAATAGATCAAAGCTCCACCTGGCCCATGGGACAGGACTCATCAACAATCACTGAACGGGTTTTTTTTGCCAATAAATGAGCTCCCACTAGTTACTAAATGTGAGGGTTCATATACTTTTTTCTATCAATTACTTTAACATTTTTTTTTGTGAGGACTGCATTTTGTATGATTATATATCTTACATAGAAATAAAATCACACTTTAGAGCTGTGTTGTGCAGGAATCCAGATCAAAGGATCTTCAATCTTTTTCATAAAGTTGTATATTCAAAGTAGAAAAATTACTTCTAAAAACAGAGTAGTCATAATTGCATCTCTCCCACTCAAGCAGAAACAGCTCTATAATTGGCATGATATAAATGAATATGGTAACATTATATAGTCATTTCCTTTTAATTGCAATTATCCTTACTGAATAAGAGCATTTTGTTTCACAGGAAATAAGCTACATGTAAGAGAAATCAACCCAAATTTATCTAATGTTCATTAGCCTTGTCTCAGAGATAAAGCACCAAATTACAGGGTAAAAGCACAATTTCTACTTATTTCACTGGACTAGTTGTGTTGGAAAGAATATCTCCCTCCTTCTGAAGCCTCCTGTTTACAGGGGAGCATTTGGCTAAGAGCAAATGTTTCCTAATAAACCATTTTGCAGCATGCTTCACTCCACCAAATGGAAATGTGTTATTCTCCTTATGAACACAAACCCTCAGTGGAAATTCAAGCTTAAAATGATTGTTTACTTGAGCAGAAGGAGAACAATACCCAGTTGAGCAGAAGGAGAACAATACCCAGTTGAGCAGAAGGAGAACAATACCCAGTTGTAAGATGGAGTTTTCATCTTCTCTGTGACATCATGTGAAAAAAACGTTTGAATTTCACTTTGATTTCACACATTGGAACCGTCACCCAGAAAAGATTAAATCTAGATCTCAATTCAATAGTTTGATAGTGGTTCTCCATTTAAAGTATTATCCTGTCTAACACTCTACCAAAAATGTCATTATGTTCCATCCATAAAAGATTAGTGTTCCATAAAACATAAACAATTAATCTTTCGATAAAAGATGTCCCTTAAATCATTCATAAGATTTTATACTGCCTTGAGACAATTAAAGCATATCCCACCAGTCTCAAAGTCCTCCTGGGATGAGAACAGAATCAGCATACAATGCCAGATTTGTGTCTTGGAGTGGATGTTGACTGAGTAGTGTGAATACCTCTTCAGTGTCTTTACCCCTGAGAGCATGTGAACTAACCAATATGAGTAACACCAAGAACACTAACACTTGATCACATACTGAGCTTCATGTGAATTTCAGGGCAGATGTTCAAGGTTTTTCTCTGAGAGAGTTTCTTTTGGTGACTTATAGAAGGTCTGCCTCTATGCTAGTGTTCCATTTTCATTCCATTTTCATTCCAAGGCACCTAATTTCTAGCACTTTTACTGTAAGTTTACCAAACTGTCATAATTGACCAGTGTAACCATCTCTGTTTGAAGGGCAGGTCTGATTCTAGGATCAGAGCTTTAGTGAGACCTGCACCCCCACCCATTTATTTTAACAAACAACTGTACATTGTAATGTCATTTTGGACAACCATTTCTAGTTTATACCACATGCTTTCTATCATTTTTTCAGTTTATCAGAAACAATCTTCTGATTAAAAAAAAAACTACAAAAAAGCAACGGTTTGCTTTTATTTGTGGGGTGCAGGGACTTGCTTGGACATGCCTGTGAGATCATGGGGAGGGACAATGCACAGATGTTGAGCTGTGAGGCATCACACATGGGATGGTCCTCTTTGACACTGACCATCAATATCAATATGAACAACTGTTGATGTAAATGATGTAAATGCCTTTAAATTGAAGCCTAATTTGTCATTGTTTATAACATCAATGGGCAGTCTGTCCTTATACAGCATCAGATCAAATTAATTCCCATGATTGATTCTATTGTATTGACATTAAACACATACAAAAATGTACCGACAGTTTGTCAGCTCAGACCAAACTATACCTGCATGGTATATGCTCCTGTTTTTCAGAAAAGAGTGAGTACAGCTAAACATGAGTTCTGTGTCAGATATGACATATGCTGAACCTGCAGTCTTTACTACTGCAGCCCTCAATCATTGTTTCACACTGCTTACACCCTGACAGATCTGATAAAACTGCATTTATTCTCGTTACACTAGAAGACACGTTGATTGCTCCCACGGGTGCCTAGTATTCATTTTGACCCCTAAACTGATGATTTCAACTGTATTTCCCTTTCTGCTTATTGTTAGTTCCTTCTAATCACTTCCTGGAAACTGAATAGCTCTTCACCAAATAACAGACTGCCACAAAGAATTATGCTGAAATAAATGGCTTCATGGTTTGGAAAAACTATAGCAGCAAAAAGGAAGAGGAGGCATTTGAAAGCTTTGCTGCATTGTATTCATAATAAGTGTAAATATCATAGATTTCCCAAATTAGTTTGTTTATCTTAAGAAATGTCACATTTGAATGTAAATTGTTTGGTATCTTCTTTGTTGATAGACCTAACTAAGCACTATTGGTAGATGATTCAGCTCACTTACAACATTTTCTGTTCAAGAAAGAAGATACGCAAATATGAAGAAGTGTGTTTCTTTTGCCTGCCTCTTTGGAAGAACAATAAGGCTTTTGTTGGTAGTAATATATAGTTGAAGAGTTAATGGAAGTCTGCCATGAGCAAAGAACGTGCAGACAAAGAAAATGAAAGGGAAGCTCCATGCAGGTTCCCCAACTGAAGTGTTTAATGAACATAACGAAATGGAACTGAAAAGGCAATAACTATAACAAAAGAGTCTCAGCGACATCAAAGACAGACAAGGTCTGAACAAAATCAGTGCCTTTAAATAAGGAACAACATAAACACAATGATCCTCAGGTGGTGAGCTAATCAGTGGATAATGCCCATCACCTGATAAAAGAATGGACAATGTAAACAAAACATGAAAACAATAGCAACACCATCAATGTGCTTCGCTGTTGCCACCACCAGAGAACACCAGTAGGGGGGGTTCTCTGCATCATGACCAAGTCATCCCCATAAGAGAGGACATGTACTAATAGTGAAATATATGGATACCTTCAGTGATACAGAAGAAAGGAAAAACGGATATAAAAATTAATAACAATGATAACAATATTAGTAATTCCTACAACAACAGCAACAACAGTCATTGTATTTATAATTCTATTGCTTTGAACATCAGCAAGGAAACTAAGCTGATTCCCTTGACACAGCAAAGCCCATCAGGATTTGGGTTCACAGAAATTGCAAAGACAATTCACAAGTGGTAATTGTGCCATTTATTAGCAGTTAGGTGTGAGAAGGACGCAAATGTGACTGAAAATCACAAGATGTTTTTCTATCCAATTGTCTCTTGAGTTGCTGGGTAGTCAGTGTTGTTTCATAAGGGCAAGTATTTGATGGGTAAAAATGCAGAGTTTGTGAGTTTGTTAAAATTCCATCAGACTGTCAGAGTTGCTATCATTGGGTTTTTAAAACAGGGGTGGCATTATAATGTTGGACTAAAAAACAGTATGTCTGAAATTTTAATTCTTTGCGTTGAGTTTGTTTTACTTCTCTGCATGGTTTATATGTCTGGGTTTGCAGCTAATGGTTCTGTAAAGATAGAAAATAAAAATAATAAAAACCATCTGCCTAGCACTATTGGGCAGTGCGAAATCAAGAGTTTAATTATATCTTATAAATGATTCTCCAAACAGTAATTAATGTAATGTGGCAGACAAAAATTTCCAGTTCACTGAATTGAAGGTTTTTTTTCTTGCATCTGTTGATTGGTATTCTGGTTTGTGGAGTGATATGCAGTGTATCTGAGGACATCTGCGGTGGTCTTTGATGTTTTATTCATCTACTAGTCCGTTGAAAATTGCAGCAAGAATTGTTCAGTCGTGCTTGTAGAATTTAGAGGTGAAGCCATCAGGTCCAGGTGTCTACTATGCTTGTTTGAGAGCATTATAATAAAATTCTTTAGGTGTTGATGGTTTCCCATGGGTGTCTTTTTGATCTTCATTTAATTTTGAAAGGTTGATATTACTTGGAAACATGTTGGCATCTTCTGGATCTGTTTCTTGGTCTAATGAATAACCGTTTTTGTAAAACGTTTTGAATGCCTGATTATCGCCACTGATGTGCATCTAATTTTTCCTGCTGTTTCTTTGATTGCTGGCATCTTTGTTTTTACTTTGTTACATTTCAGTAGATTTGCTAAGAATTTTTCAGATTTTCTTCTCTATACACCATGTTTCAGTTGATTTAATAAGAATAAGTTCGTATTTACAAGTTCAATGTACTGTAATTTGCATTTGATAAATTCATTTTTGAGTTTTCTCTTTGGGGTTGTTTATCATATTCTTTAATTCCTCTGTATTTTCTGCTTCCTTATATGAAGAATAAGATTATTTTGCCTTTTAAGTGCAATTTCCTGAAGCAATATTGGTGGGGTTTCAGGAGAATAATTTATTTCTAGGAAGGATACGCACTCTCTTTTGATATCTATCAAAGCTATCAAATTCTGATCTTTTTGTAGGGATGTAATAAGGTGCCATCTGAAGGAAGACCTGAGTTTGTGATTTAAATTTCATGCGAGACTGGAGTGAGGTCACTGGCTGTGATAGAATGATGTATATTTAGTGTAGCTGCTGATTAGAAATAATTCCATATGAGAGTATGAAAGACGAACTGGTGAATAAAACTTCAGAGGTTGGGAGTTAGAGAGACCACCTGTGTGACGACGGCAATGAGGGAGCGGAAGGCGAGGCTGTAGGGAACATACTCTAATGATAACTGCAGACGAACAGTGAACCACAGAGCAGTCAAACAAAAACAGCAACAGGCTGCAGCTAGCTAGTTAGCTAACGTAAAACGTAGAGCAAACTTGCAAAAAAAGGTTTATACGAAGGCTGGGCTTTAGGACAGTCCGCAGGCTCGGTAATCCTCAGACAAGTGAACGTGCAGCACGGGGGTGGCGAGACCTGTAGGCTTATATGCAGCGGTGAGATGATTATTGGTGATTGCCGTCAGCTGTAGGTTGTAAACGGGTGATTGGGACCGAGGTAATGAACGGAGTGAAGTGGAGGTGGGCGTGGCGCTAGGTCTGTGTGCCCGGCGCCACGTGACAACCTGTCCACAAGTCCAAAATCTGACATTATTTATTTATGTAAATTGCCAGCTACATACTGTATATTAGTTGTATACAAATATTGTTCAATATATTTGGTTATTTACAGCCACATACAATTATAACTGATGCATCATAAAGATTGTAGAGATAAGTGCAAAAAAAAAGTGACAATGTTTGAGCTATATCAATGTTTGAGCTATATATATTTGTAATGATGGCAGCTTTATTGTTTATGCTTATGATGACATTCCAAGTCTTTTATAGTGATATTACAGGTTTTCTCAGGTGCTAAGCCATGAATGTCAAGTTGTCAAGTTCAAATACATATGAGCAAAACAGCAAACATTTTCTCAAAGGAATGGACACTTTCAGTGAATCAGTTTTCCTTCATAATGGACTTTTTGCAAAACAGTGCACACATTGACTATGGATTTAGTAACACAAAAACCACACAAAGTGTCTGATCAATGCAAACCACAGAACAAAACATGCGATTTCTAATGATCAATCCCAAAACACCTCAAACTGGGACCAGCATGCATCTCGGCTCATCCACACATGTCTTTTGAACTTCTACCTCCACATTCCCCATTCATCCGTTCTACTGAGGAATTCTTTTCTGCCTAGAGAGTGAAATTATATAATCACTGTCCCTATGACCAAATGCCCCTTTTAGACACTAAGTGTTTTAGGACTGCTAACAAGCATTTACCAATACTTAAGATACGCAAGAACTCTAAACACAACACATCTACCTCATACACATAGTCCATTTACAGTAAAGGAACAAAATAACACGTATGGGCTGCACTCTTAGGCTGTACTGGGATCAGTTGTGGTTTTTATATTACTGCATTTTATTTCAATGATCTGTACATTCAAAAATGAGTAGTTTTACAGTAATAGCTTTTCACCTGCTTTTTGTTTTTTGCAGAACTATGTGTTTTATACTATATTTAAGGATTTGAATATTAGGTTTTCATTTTTGACATGCTGTGTACAAGCAATTGTATATAAGACAAGAAAGGTCCAGAATTTTGTTATTGAGCAGCCTTGTTTGTACAGAAAATTTAAACAGTTTAGAAACATTTTAATTGACTGTGTTTTGAAAGAAACAGCATGAATTGTATCCATGGTATAACCCACAACAGAATGATGTTGTGTTTACTGTGTTTAGAGGTTTGAAAAAATATATTAAGTGTTGGTATTACAGCATAAAAAACTTAAATGATATAATTGAAAAAGAACACTGATCGAAATTGGAGAACACTTTCAGATACCTGCAAGTTACTCTGGCACCTGGTGCTAAGTGTTAATCTGGCACCTGGTGCTAATTACCTTAATTATCTGACAAACCCTATTTAACTGGCAGCCTAACTTTCCAGTTTTAACTAAAGGCAAAAATGGTGAGCTGTTCTAAAATGACTGAAACCCTGTGGCAGCTGGTTGTCCAGATGAAGGCCAAAGGGGTGACCTTATCAGCCATAGCAAGAGAAGTTGATCGTTCCAAGTCTGTGATTTCTTGAATATTGCATCTTTACAACATCACAAACTCATTCAAGTCCCCCAAGAAGGCTGGTCACCCACGAAAGACAAATGCAAGAGAGGACAGGATCATGTGGAGAATCTCCATGGGTAATCAGTTCAACACTGCAGCTGGAATCGCTCACCAGTTCAGCACTGAACAGGGTAAGGATCTGTCTCATCATACAGTGTCTCCATGTTTAAAAGCATTTGGACTGAAAGCCCACTCTGCAGTGACCAAATCTCTCATTAGCAGAAAGAATCAAAACGCTAGACTCACCTTTACTGAGGAGCATGTTGTGTGGACAGAGGAGAAGTGGTCCAGAGTTCAATTTAGTGATCAAAGTAAGTTTAATTTATTTGGGTCAGAACCTTCATAACATGTAGTTCCTTCCTTGTGTTCATCACTCAATCAGCCAGCAATTTTTATACATTATTTCTGAAAAAATCAAGTGTTCTCTAATTTTGATCTCCAGTGAATTTTTACAAATTCAGGCCATTTTTGCATAATTAATAACCACTCTAAAGTAAAACAGTTATGGGTGTAATGTTTATTTTTTGGGGCATGAATATTACTAAAATGCTATATTCACATTACAAAACACAAAAATATTATGGGCCTGTAACTATAAAAAAGGGCAAAAAAATTAGGATTCATCTCGTCTTCTGTAAGGATCTGGCAACAACATCTCATCTACATCACAATGTTCTCTCTGGCCAGACAGCGGGTGAAGTATCATGTGGAGTGATGTGTCCACCCTGGCACACTCCCTCATCAATGTCACCACAGGCCTCCTCCATTACCTGGAGATGCAGGATGTGTTGGCAGGGCTCCATACCTCCATCCCTTCCACCTCCATACTGAACAGAACTCCTTAATGTGATTCAGGAATGGAAAACAAGGAGGGAGATAAAGCGTAACGCACCAGTTTTGAACCTGAACAGCCCGGGTGAAGCTATCATTGTCCCAGTTAACACTCCTCCTGGTGATGGGGAATAAGAATGTTGTGTAGTGTGTCAAGGAAGGTGATGTGTGCTGTGCTGCAGGGACCAAGGGTGGCATGATGATGAACATTGTGATGCTCTCCCACTACGCTGCCCAGGAACATGGATGATGGCACGATGTCATATAATGTTCCTCCCCCTCCCCATGTGCATTTATAAAATGCAGGTTATTGGTAAACCACTCATGAACTCTTGGACCATGCCAGGCTTCATGTATCTGATATGTGCAGCTTTACACCCAAGACAGTATGAAGGTGTAAATCAGCATTGCAGTAGAAGTTCACTTACTGATAATGTTGCTAAAGCACTCCCAGAATTCATCTCCAACGACACTCTGTAGGCTTGTTTCATGCTTATGAAGTTCCATTTCAGGACATGGTAAAAATTGTAGAGGCTTACATTGTTGATTCCTTCCAAATAAATGATGTTGTGAACAACACACTTCTGTATTTCATGCAGTCAGATGAGATTTTTTTGATGGACAATATCAACACGTGTCCTTCCACCCTCATATGGCAGTCTTTCAATTCTACAAAAACATAATTTTGTATAGATGTGTACTATAATATTGTGCTAACATGTTTCCCCTAATGCTGTATAGTGTTATGCACATATACTATTGAGGGAAAACACAGGCATGATGTACTGAGACATCCTTTTGAACTGTAACATTCAGAGGTCAATAATCAGTCACTTATCTGTTTTCTTCTGTGAATGTCCTCACTGAGATCCTGCTTACATTAGACACACCGTCCTGCATTCCATGAGCAAGAACACGGTCTATAAATTTCATCAGAGGTTCTGGTTCTTCCTCATGTTCCTCCTTGTCCAAATGACTCCCACTCCTCTTCCTCTTCTGTTTTCCACTGTGGAAATCAGACATGCATTTGCAGAAGACCTGGCTTTATTGCCTATTTCCTTATTGAATTCATCACATCACTGATCAGATACATTTGTGTTCAGTTTTGAGTGGTAGTATGTTAACACTGATGGACAGTGTGTTAGTTGTGTTTAAACTTTAGGGCTTGTGAATTATTGTGGGTCAAAGTGCACAACATGTGCTTAATGAATGAGAATGTGTGAACAGGAAAATGACTTGAACAGTACTTAAAGTTTTGCAGGCTGTGAGTAATTCAAGAACCTTGTTTTAGTAACCGTCATTCTTGTTTTGAGATTGGAGTTTAATGTTTTAACTACTGAGAAATACTGTAACATTACATGAATGTTATTATATTCATCATATTACAAGCTTGAATGTTGACATGCTTGCAGTATGAATTACATGGAGTGTATCTGAAGTGCTGTGGGTGTCTGTGGGTGTCTGTGTATATATTTCTGTATTCTCCTGCACTTTGATGCACAGTGCTGTATATGTAAACAGAAATACACCTCTGAAACCTGTGACCTATGATAATAATGAAACAAAAATGAGAAAACATAGTGGCAGTAGTGAAGCAATGAATTCATAGTGACAGTGCTATTACACAGCCTGGCAGTAGCAGTAGTTGGCTTGCAAAAAATAAACTGTAAAATGGATGAGATTTTTTTCAAATGAAAAAATTGAGCATTGCTTCACATGGAGCACACATGAGATGAATGAAACATGAGAATCGTCAGCAGTAAATGATTAGGTTTAATGGCCTATTATCTGCAATCATTTACCATGGGTAGTGCTAAATGAATGTGTGGAAAGGTTTTAGCCTTGGTAAATCAATAACTAAAGAACACGGGCCAGAAGTTTTGATCGTGATTGCGATCCTTAAATAAACAATGAACATCTTGGCTTCAAATCTACTAGTCATTTGGAGATTTATTTTAGCATCTATCAGAATCAGAAAAGGCCTAAAATATAGATGGAATCTCATCTGCCCTTTGTTTTACTACCGTTTGCAGAACCTGTGTCTCAGCTTGCAAGTAGCCCACAGTACATTGAGAGAAACTCCACTGACCGAGTAACACACACTGGTTTATATCTGAATGAGGACAGACTGTGGCACAAACTCTGTACAACACTGACCTCAGTAAGGCAGCATTGATTTTGCTGTTGTTTTTGTAATGTGGTCCTTCTTTGCTGTAAACACAATATATTTTGTAGATCAGTTATACATAAACAAAGTGACCTTTGAAGCATTATATTCATGCAGAAAGGGTAGCCAGTCGATAAGAAACATCACCATATTTGACTTTTTTATTGCAGAGCATTAAACCATAAAAGGTAGTTTATCAAGTACTTAACCACATTTGTCATAACAGTAACCACGTTATTTAACCAAACACAGCCTATGAAACATTGATATATTTATATTTTTGACATTTAGCAGTCACTCTTTTTCAGTGGCTTATAAAAGTACTTTGTCATCTACTCATTGACTGTATCCTAGCCAGTACAGAATGGATTAAAATATACAAGAATCAATGCTCATACCTAGAAGAAATGTAAAATGAGCAAGAACGGTGTGAAAGTGAAATACCAAATAAGGGCTAGACGTGTTCAATTCTCAGTACAACTTGCAAAACTGTTCACCATCTCTGTAAGACTGTCTACATCAATGAAAATAATAAACACATGCAACACCGCACCAAATAAACGTGAAGAACAGAGAGCCAACATGTTTCCATGGACTTGAATGTATTTGAATTTGTACAGTGGCCTCATGAAGTCAAAAACGTACATGAACACTTCTGATAGTGGTGCTTTGAATTGATCTTGTCAGTGTTTTATGCTCTGTGTGTACTGTTTTGGTGGAAGGAATTGGCTTTAAGAGGTGCTGTTTGATTTTGCTAGAGATTTGTGAAGTTTCAACAAAGTAGTTAATAATTGAGTTTTGTTTAGAGTTTTACTCATGTTTTTGAGTTTGACTGCATGCACTTTGGGAGCCAAGATTGAATGTTAACGTTTTTGAGGTTTCATTTATATTTGGGTAGCTAAGATTGCTCAGATATATCATAGATCCTCTATATAAACTGCAAAGCATTTTACCACTGTTTGATTCAGCATGTCTGATGCAGGATATAGTCACCTGATATCAGAAGCTCCAAATACTTATGATGTTGCTTTGTGTGAAATGATCACCCTGAAGTCTGTAATTTTAAGCAACTGCCAAGAAACCCAACACTGAGTTCTGGATGTAAATGTTTTTTTCATCTGTGGTATCACGGAACATAAACACAGCTTTGGTAAAACTAGAACTCAAGCAATAAAAGGACACAGGGCTTCCATCAATCTCATCAGTATATTTTGTTACCATGGCTGTCCACCCAGACCAAGAACTGATCATTAGGCCAGGCAGTTGCTTGCTCAGTGCAACAGGCTAAAAATATTGACTTTTCACAAATCCAATTAACTTAGCTTCTAGCTTAATAGATGAGAACACATCCCAGCATGCTGAGTTTGTCTAGTGATATCTGCACCGATTATTAACATGTTCATCATCAGAGATTTTACTCAAAACTAGATGTGTACTGTCCATCAAAGAATGCTAGCTATAAATATGGCGTATGGAATATTTACAACATTTATAAATCTTTACCCTAAGATACTGTAGCTCTCTGGTCCAATATAACCCATAAATACTATCTCATATTATAATACCGTCATATATTATAGCACTTAATAAATCAAGTATGTTTTATTTGTGCATCTAATACATATCTATTGTGGTGTGGTCCATACTTGGAGTGTGACAGTGTTTTGCCTCTGTGTTCCAGCAGGCTGGACTGTAAATGACTATGAAGTTAACAAGCACCACTCCCACTGATATTTATTTATTTATTTATTTATTTATTTTTTCCGTTTGTTTGTTTGTTTGTGCACATGGATACCAATAAAATGTCTAGACGTGTCTTGTGTCGAGTCCATTTGCTGAACCAAATAAGTGTCAATGTTAGAAAAAAAGAGCAAAAAGGAGCAAAAAATGTGAATAAATGAGCTGTAGCCAAATCAAGGTGTGCAAACCATTTGGTACGTTGTTCAGAGACAACAAAAGATACCTGTGCAGGCCAAGACCACAGCAGTGGATCACCATATAAAGACTTTAATCATATTTGAACTGTTGACATTATCCAGAATGTAAGCATGGAGCACAACCCACAACCCACAAGCACGAACACAGATAGTTTAATATTAGATGCAAACCATTAGCAAGAATCATTAACAAACAAATACAGAGTCAAATACAGTTTGATTTAAAGCTTGTCTTAAAATAAAGTGTTATTGCCAGAAGAGGTAAGGATTACACTGATGGAAGGAACAGAAAATGGAGAACTAAAGAATCTGCTCGTTGTCTAAAGCATTATATGTGATGGCGTGAGCATGTATGTGTGTATTATATGTGAAGGCGTATATACTGTAAGTGTATGGCTATCAATAAACATGTACCAGGGATGACCTATGACCTGAAACATGCTCTTAGAGGAATACTTCAGCGTTTTCCAGTGAACATTAAAGTTACTAACTAATGCAGACACTCAAGCTAAAATGTTCTTGCAAAAAAACAGTTGAAACGGGCAGCCTTACAGACATGTCATTCTCTGAAAACATTCCCAGCATCTGGGTCTGGCTTGCAAACATCAGACGGTCATCAACTCAACATAACAATTTAGGATTGTTAATGTTTTAAATTATTTATGCTCTGAAAGGAAGGTTGGTATATAACTAAAGTATTCATCTAAACACCCAAATAAAGCTTCCACTGTGCACTGTAACCTCATCCTCTGTGTACCAGTTCACTACTCACTATGCTGGATTCCAACCAAAAACCAGCAATACCATAGATTATTCTTCACCTTACTGATTGATTAGTCTCAGAACAAGTAAATGTATTTTAAATAGTACACTTTATTTCAGTAAGTAATAAAAATATTTAAACAATTTATCACACTGACGAGATCCAGCAAATAAGTGTTTTTTTTTTTTTTCTTTCAAATGAATATGGCTCTTTACTTTTATTTAGACACAGTTAATGAGCTTGGGATCTGTTGGTGACGTCCCATGACATGACACTTCCTTAAACCAGCATAAACCTGGTGAAGTTGCACCAATTTAACTGCCTTTAGTTTGCAGCCTCCAAACATTTTTAACTTCAGGCAATGTGCCACATACACCTTTTAAACAGATTGTATAGTTAGTCATCTTGCAATGTCTAGAAATTATGTGAAAACAACTGGCTAGTGTACTGAGGTGAAAGAATGGATTTCTGTGAGAACTACATGTCACATGAGGGTCTGTAGGCATTATGCGATGGACCTGAGTCAGCAAGAATGTGTCCATTTAGCAGAAAATGAATATTTTCACAACATGCTGCTCTGGAGATGGTATGTCATACATATATACCCAGAGCTGTGTGTGTGTGGTGTGTGTGGCTATAATGTTTATGTTTAAATCATGAAAGCACTATGAACGTGTTTGCACAACACACAAAAAAATGCACAACACGCATGTTTTTCCTGGGTGAAGTAATGCTTGTGATTGGAAGGCTTGGGAATTCTGAACTTTGAGACAGTGACATGCTGTCAAAAAACACAGAACACAGCTCCACCACACCAGTGACAAAGGCAAAGCAACCGACGAACAGCATTCATGTTGGTGTTTACACGGTTAATCACGTTCAGTATTTAAATATCCAGCTGACAGTGTCTATACTTCATTTATTAATGATTTCTTGCTAAAACATCCTTGTGCAAACACAATGGAAGAGCTCCAGAGAATTCTCTCAAAAACATTGTGCACATTAGGCAATTACATTATGGGGAAGTGCAGCAGTAGGTGAGCCTTTCGTATCTCCACTAATGGACTCTGCAGTCTCTGCTGTCCATTTCTGACTATATAAAGACATTCTCTAAATGGAATGTAATGTCTAAGTAGTTTTAAATTGCTTTCTTTAAAAATTTCCTTCAAGAATGCAATGGGAAAACAGAATTGGCACTGGCAAAATTAATCATGTACTAAGATTTGGATGAGACTAATATTATTTCTTAAGAATCCTAAAAGTGTGATTAAAGGTTACAGAGAAAAGTGAGTTTGTTCGTTAATTCACCACATATATATATATATATATTTAAGATTATCCATGAGAAGAAATTTGTTTTAATCTGTTTTTGCATAATTAGTAATACAACTATTTATAATACAGCTTCTAATTAGGGTATGGATGATTGAATGACCATAAATAATTGTAGGTAACATTTTAAATAACTAATTGGACTGTGATTTATTGCATATTATACAATGACTCACTAGAGGACAAATGTTTGGCACATGGAGTTCTTTATGTAACCAGTGCACACAGCAAAATCAAGCAATGTTATCTGATCAACAGTTGTTTATCAGCCAGAGGAAGTAAGAGAATTAAGCACATTTATCAGTTTGCAGAATGTTTCCCGCATTTCCCACAGTAGTACATTCACATACCAACACAACAGAACATCTCTCGATTCTGAATTTTTAGATGCAAAAGAGCACAGTGCAATGCTAAGCACACGCACTGAAACAAACACAAAAACGGGGCAAGACTAGTGACCTTCACCTTCACGTATCACATCAAGCTATTTTTAATTCGGTTGAACAAGCAGCACATACTGTAACAGTGGCTAAGCATATAAATGTTCACATTAATCCATAAGTGTCCTGAAGTGGGAGAGATCAGCTTTACTTAGCACAGTTACAGATTCATAGGAATCCTTATTGATATTTTATCAAGAATTCATTCAAGCCCAGGACAAAATAAAAGCCTGTGCTCTGAAAATCTAATGGTACAATTTAGGGGTTTAACAGACTCATTCGCTTTTATTGTGCAATGCTTGACTTGACATTCACATAAATGCTACTTTAAATGCATCTTCAAATACATTATAGTCCCATTCTGAAACACAGATTGTCCCATACACACAGAATTACACGCATATATCTGAAGCACAGTAAAAGCCATGAACACCGACCGGTGACTACAAGCTGGTACACTTCACAAACAATTACAAGCATTTGCAAACATTTCTTATCACGTCCAAAAGCACAACCATGTCCCTTTGTTGAGACTACGCTCAGTGTCACAGGCATCATGGTGTCAGAAATCATCTGTTTGCACATAAAACCAATTGTTCCATATATATATCAATAAAGAAATATCACGAAGGCTTGGACGTGGTGTTAGCATCCTTATAACCAATCTAACATGTATTCCCTAGTGGAAAGGCTTCAAAACAGCATTGCTGGTGGTTTTACATGCAAGCATTACCTGACAGATTTGAACAGATACATGTACAAGATCCATGGTGACAATTTTTGTTTTATATACATACCACTAACAATGTGGTCTTGTATACAATAATAAATACAATGCAAGTACAATTATTCATTCATTAGTTGGGTACATAATTCCAAACTAACATAAATACAAAATGGCTAGTATTCATAGATTAGCATAAATGTCACAGTTGTCGTTAACACCACTTGGTTTTCAAGTAATTCTGTCTCCATTGTTTCTTAAACGAACAAAATGATCAGCCAAATTTGGTAATAAGGGATCAAGTTTTTATGTAAATAGGTCTGTCTCATCTTTTAACATGATGTATGCATTACACAAACACCTGGTGAATATGTATAATGGATGTATACCTTTGCAAACCCCATAAAACATTACAGCTTAAAATATAAATTCTACAAATAAATGCACAGCAACACTCACACTAACAAAGCACTGAATAAGTCGCCAGAACACTTGTACATCAACCTCACACATGGGTGAGTCAAAGGGGGTGTGGCACTGGTTAATGCTACATCCTGTAGTTCACATGATGATGGTTGAGTACAGTGCTTGGTAACACCAAGCATATGGGTTAGGAGCACCTTCAGGGAACACCTCCAGTGTCAGACTGATGCATACATGCCAATATCAATAGATAAGATGAACTATGTGCTCAAAATGCCCATTATTAACTATTTTTTTTATACCTGTAGACTTCAGTATTACTGAAATACAGTGAATACATATAATAAACACATATAATAAATATTGTAATGTGATTTTTTACTCCTACTATGAAGTTGTGTATAACCATGCTGGTAAAAGATAAAAGGAATGGGTGCGTTTCGAGTCTAAAGCCAGGAGTCTTGGCCCAGATCCATATCACTTTGATTTCACCACCCATATCCCTGAAATCATATGCAAATGGTTAGGAAATAGCAGACATGTTAAAATGTTGACAAAACATTGAGTCCTTTCTGTATATGATAAACAGAAGTGCTACTTTTTTCACATGATTGGAGCAAATGATAAAAGTGCTGTCACCAATATCATGATTTGTTTTTTGGTGATTTTTTGTGGGGGTTTTTTTTAGCTCATGTTTATTTATAACAGTCACTCACTGCTGGAAACACACGCCCTGTTTGGCTGTCTGATAGGATATACTAGAGGGAGGTCATTAAAGAACTGAACATGTGATAGCTGCAAAACCACAACAAAATAAGACTTACAGATGAATATAAAATTTAATATTTAGATGGTACAGAGTGAACAGTGTATTTAAGTCATTAAATAACTATTGTTTAACACAACTGCTTTAGTTCATTATGACAATGTGGTTCTTGGGTCTCTCAAATATATTACTGAATGCTGATTTGACTGCTAATAGTTCACTTTACAGCTAATTACAGCTAAACACCGTCAGTAATCACAGAAAACTCAGAATAAAAACAACTTTATTGCACAGTGTGGATGAACAAAACACTGCAATTATGTGTGCTGGCTGCAAAATCAAGGAAGGAATTCCTTTGGAACCAGGATCAAAAATCAGATTATTTTCAAATTTTGTACTAGAATAAGTTCTCTGTAGTCAAAAGGCACAAAACGTCTCCTACAAACACAGCTGACAGCTGCTGCATTTCTAGAGCAATACCTTCATAATCTTTTGACAATAACAAATATTAAACAAGGCACTTTTCACTCCCAAAGCTTGATTTGCTTCTGGGTTTGTCTTTATTTCTGGCATTTTAAACTGCAGTTTCTAGCATTTTGTCTGTTACTAGTGATTCCTTTCTGAAGAGTTCTTTCAATGCAGTGGAAGAACATCTCACCGTAAACATGGGCACTACATGATCTGAACTGCACTAAGAAAGGAACAGTTTCAAGTGTGAGGAGTACATTACTGGATGAACTATGGCTGTCATGGGTGCTGTGTGACTCAGAATACAGTAATGAAGGAACACATCCACAAAATTTGGTAGATGGATCAGTGTCCGAACATTGAGAGGATCATTGTGTGATGTACCTTAGTCAGCTAACTGATCATCCTAGTCTTATGACATCATAGTCTTATGACAGGGTTAGGAAACAAATCCACAAATGAGCTAATCATGTCTAATTCTACTCCTGTCATTACAGTATATAAAAATAGGGTTGGTGCACAGAGATTTGAGACAATTCAGTGCTTTGCTGCAAATATATGAAATAATATGGTAAATTATGAAGTCCTATTTTTTCTTTCCAAATAGCTGGACCTTAAAATGCAATGCTGTATTACATTACCTCAGGTTTTCTCCAATATTGCTATTCAGAATTAACTGTTAAGATCTCTGAGTGCAGTGTTTGCTTCACATATGTAATTTAGAATCTATGTATGAATGGCCCATGTCAACTCAAGCCATTAAACAGAGTTAAGTGCTCACATGCTTAGCATGTTATAATCACATTCACAATCCCACCAACCAGAGCCATGTGCATGTTGAAAAAGGTCTGTTAGATCATAAACATTTCACTACCCTTTTTCTTAAATACATTTTGTACAGTGTTATATAAATACAATATAAATAACTCC
This sequence comes from Sternarchorhynchus goeldii, assembly GCA_028565775.1. Taxonomy (NCBI): domain Eukaryota; kingdom Metazoa; phylum Chordata; class Actinopteri; order Gymnotiformes; family Apteronotidae; genus Sternarchorhynchus; species Sternarchorhynchus goeldii. Next base: position 6,317,233 of record JAOXYF010000018.1, on the reverse strand, counting down.
TCATGCCTGCGCACATCCACCAGGGTCAGAAGACAGTTTCTGAGATTCATCATTCTCAATGGTCTCCTTCTTTATAGCATCTGGAACAATCTGAGTCACCTTTTGTCCATCCAGTGAGCAGTTGGATACTGCATTGGCCATCTGGCAGAATTTCCTCAGCAGAATCTCCCTGAGGAGCAGATAAACCCAAGGGTCCAGGATTTGATTCAGAGAGGCCAGGCGTATGGCTGTTAGAAAGAAGTTGCAGTCCATCTGCAAATCCTGACTGGGCAGGAGAGTGATCACTGATGACTTGCAGTGATGAGAAGATGTATGGTTGGAGATCATCTTTAACATTAGTATCTACAAAAAAGAGAATTCATAGCAAGAAAAAAGCACGAGTGTATAACAGTGTAACAGTGTGTAAATCACAGTGACTAATAAAAAGAAGACAAAAATAGTCAAACGTTATACAACTGACATTTGGAATAAATCTTAATTAATTGTTAATAAATCAGTGTTGATCAATCAGTGTTAATAAATCATAATTGTTCAACACTTGCATGCAAGCACGTCTGGATCCTATTGAACAAATACGCAAAAATATTTAATTAACCAACCAATCATGTTCTGTGACATCATAAAATTATAGACAAACACGTGCCTTTGGAAAATGGCCATTCAGCCAATCTGAATATACATTTTTCTATTCTAGTACTTATTTAGGTTCTTTGTGCATAGTTCCAGCATAACTATACAATGCGATTTTAAGGCTGGTGTTACGTCATTATTTAAAAGTATTTGCTCATTGATCTAGTAGGTCTCTTTCCTCGATTTCACAACAATAATCTGGCAAAATCTCATCTACACCTTTGATACAAATTCTCTGAGGTCTTTGCACATCTCTGCAGATTTAAAATCAATATAAATGACTAATATTAGGTTGTCTCGCAACACACTGAACATATGCCTGCATGTCAAATAGGTGTGTGGATCAACGGGAATCACGTCAACATGACAAACGACCAGATTCAGAAGAAAGCAACATTGATTTTATATTGGAACTGGTTGGCTGGGTTACATTAGCACAGGAAATCAAAAATCCTGCACAACTGACAAAACTGAAGCCTATATAACGTGGGAAACTACCGTTTGTTCCATGAGCAAAAATGCATGTCTTGCCCATACATTTTTACGTAGAAGGAAATCTGAAGACAACTAGTCAGGATTATGGGAGAAAGGAAGACCTCAACCCACATTGGACACCTGTTCTTGAAATGCTGCCAGTTCCTATTACAAATTGTTACTATACATATACTTTAACAGCATAGTGAAATGAAAATTAAAATAAAAATGACTCCAAAGAGTAACGTTTAGAATATAATACCGTTTGACGTCGTTTCTGATTGCGCAGACTGATATTCAGGTTTAAAATCTAGGCTTAACTTATCTAAAGTACGCTTATTCGGTGTAGAACTTCTCTTAAGTGCGCTTATTTGGCGTAAAACTTTCAATACATACCAGTAAAGGAGACCAGCATATCAGCAGAACGCACATGATCCCCAATAACTGAATCACAGTCTCCGTAGTTAGCCTTTCCCATTGCTTGGATGACTGGGATGCGTTTGGTTTCATTTTGCAACGTATGACCAACGCACGGATAGTGACAACGTTGCAGGAAAAAGTGACAAGCAACGAAAATATCCCCAGTACAGCAAACGTGGAGGCAAAGAACGTATTTCCCGTTACATCTCTGTCACCAGTACTAATGAAGCACCACGTTCCTGGCCACTGCAAAGTATATTTCCCAACGCCGGCAACGGGCAGCAAGGCGAAAAGTAAAATTAGACACCAAATAGTGGCGAGCACTTGTTTAGTCACATTAGGTTTCATGTTTATTGAGTACCAGTGAGGAGTGGTGATTGCTAAAGCCCTTTCGATTGCCATGGCACCGGCTAAAAAAAGGGAACACAGCCCAAAGGTGGTCATGCAAACACCAAAGAACGCGCACAAAGTTCCCGATTCATCGACACGCTCCCATTTCAGCCCTGCTCTGTAAACCGAAATAACAATAGGACTTGTGAGTAGTTGACCAAAGAGATCAGCCAGTGCCAAAGATCCGATGCAGAGCAGAAAAGACTGTTTCCTTTTGTTTTCCTTTTTCCTATATGAATTACAAACTAGCAAAATTGCAAGGAAGTTCCCAACCATCCCTGTAACCATCATAGTTATAGGAAAAACAACGGACACAGATCCACAGTTGGTGCTTCTGTTGGCATTGTTGTCACGCAAAGATTTGGAAACGTTAGACTCCCACATTGCTTGAGTGGAAGTATTGTACAGCAAGTCGGATTTACATTTGGATGTCATCCTTTCTCGGTGATCATTGTCGTGGCTTGCGAAACACTCCGTGGGTCTCCAGATTCTGCAGAAGTGTTTGGGTGCGCATTAAGATTATAAACGCAGAGGCGGGACTTCTCCTTGGAAATCTGAAGTAGTTTATTGTGCGATCCAATAAAAACGCACAATGCATGTACTCAAAGTTAAACCATGATTAAAATAATATTATACACACAAGTTTGGAGTAGCCTATTCCGGCAACAAACATATAGTTTAACCATATAACCATTGTTTAAAAAACGTCCTGTTGATTTGCACCTTTTAAAAATCTTACACAGCAATTACTCTATTCGGAGAAATATATATATATACACACACACGTTTCCGTGCGTATTGTAGCTCGTACTGGGATACGATGCACTAATCAAACAGACCTATCTCTGCTTCCACAATATAACACAATGAATGTTATGTGGAATTTTAAAAAAGTTTTCAAGTTTTGTTCGCAAAGTCAAATACCCATATGCTATTACACTGGTTGTACAGTGGATTTACAATTTTGGATTTTGCTTCGAATGAAATAAAACTACTTAGAATGAAGTGCATTTTATACACTTCTGCACACTGAGATACGAGGACAATAAAAGCTACTTACCATCACTCTAAGATAGATAACGGTATTAGAAAAAAGTAACATTAAATTATGGCTCAAATACTCCCTCTAGTGGTAAACATTCATCTTTTCAGAAACGCTTCTACATAATTACTCAATTAGAAATGGCTACCTTTAAGTTACGCTCCCTGGTCAATTCATTAAACCCAATTTATAGTTTGCTTATCTGTGCATTTTGAATAATAACTATGTACAATTTAACAGCCACCCTCTGCTCTCAGTCACAGGATTCTGACTACAGAAGCACTACCAACCAGATAATGCTTGGATGGCAGACTATTTTCACCACAGTATTCACACTGACATAATAGTGGCATGGTTTCGGTTGTTTAATTAGCATAAATTAGGCATGCAAAAATATCAGACCAACAGATCTCCTGTGGTCAGAAGTAGACCAGCTTAAGGGTTAATGTGAGCTCTATGTAGCAACAAATTGAATACACCTACATCTACATGATGGACTTGGGGAATGCGCATCCACCTCTCATTCAAATAAGTGTCTCACACACACACACAAAATAAGATTAACAGTTTTTATTCACGTTAATCACATCACCATTTAATTCCAATTAATGGTAAACAACTTTCTATAAATGTTGCCTGAAGAGGAAAATATCTGATATGCCTTAAGCATTTTTTAACAAATGAATTCTATAGACCATGTCAGCAATAGTCTTTCCTTGAAGAGATGATGGCCATATTTGCAAACAAATTTATATTCGTTTTACTCCAATCTTGATCTCAGGTCATTGCAGAAAACAGAACATATAAGGATTAACGCAAAAATCCTCAAACAATAAATTTGGCCAAGACATTTCTCAAAAAAATAAAAGCATACTTACCTGTACCTCATACAACTAGATGAAGCAGTTAAAAGCTTGAAACAGAACAAAAACCTCAAAACAAAACCTCTGTGCTATTCTCAAATTGATGCCGTCACAGACCTGAGGCAGTAACGTTTAACCTATTTAGTATGTAAGGCTGTCCCAACTGACCACAGACAAATAATTGGTAAAACCAGCATCAGAATATCTACAACTCCAAATCAAGTTGTATTTCATTAATGGAATAATCCCATAGTGCACTCTGATCATGATCTGTGAATTTCAAAAATGGATGAACCATTGAGAAAAGAAAAGAAAAAAATCAATGTGTCCATATTTTTTGTATAACTACTGCCAATATGGAACGATACCATCTGGGTTAGGGTTCATCTAGCCTATATGGTCAGAAAGGCAGATAATGTTTGCTAGGATTTATGATGGAAAAAATCTTGAGTACTGCAACACTCATACTTAAAACAGCACAGTTTGTGATTTTTCCAAACACAACATGCAGTTATAGAAAGACTTGTTTCCCTGTTTAAGACAGTTTCTTTTGTTAATTATTTCTTTTGTGAGCTTGAGCCAGAATTGGAGGATCCAGAAGAGCCTCTGCGTCTAGAGTTAGAACGAAAGAGAGAGAAAGAGAGAGAGAGGAAGACCATGGCCAGCTTAGTTAAATGAAGAATCAGTTTTTCCAACAAATCACGTTAGCATAAAACTCAGTATAGTGACTGTTATACACCCACTGGCCGAGCCGTTTCATAGCTGGGACATTTTATCATTTGCGAAGAGTGATACAATGAAAATGGACTCCAGTAGACCATTTTTACGCCACAGAAACCCAAACCTTTCGGACGACTGTGATCGAGAGCGTCTTTTTTTGCAGCCACCAGAAGAGGACCTGGAGCGACTCCTCTTCTGGCCTCTCTCAGGAGATGGTGATGATGTGCGAGACCGCTTTCTTGGGGAGGCCGAGTCTTTGCCAGAGCGGGAGGAGGATCTTTTAAAGGGGATAATAGTAGGCACTCTCATCAGTAAACTAAATACAACAATGTTATTCAAAAAGTGCACCAAAGGAATTTAAGTGGACATAGAACAGCTACTGTGTTTACAGGATCCATCTTTCTACACCAAACTTGTTGAACCTCAGATAAGCTTATTAATTCTTACTAATTCCCTGTTGGTGGACCCCTTTAACATGAGGTGCAACTAGAACCATGAAGAACTCTTGCCAAACTCTTGTGGAAAGAAAAACATAGTAACTTTACTAGACTTTAACTGACAGTTTCAAAGCGCTTATTTTTAAAAGCTTTTAGACCCAATGAATTTGTGCTTCTCTGGCTGAATCCACAGTGGTTTCTGCAACCACTGCCAGTTCACATACACTCTCTCCCATGGAGAGTGCATGTCACCTCATTCACCTTGAGCGAGACCTGGAGCGAGAGCGTGATCTGGAACCAGACGAACTCCTGGAGCGGGACCTGCAAAACAAAGCAACACATTTCCATTTTCCCCTACAAAGTGAAAGATGCTCCGCTCAATGGTTAACCACACACACACAGAGGTGACACACCCGCTGCCTTTCCACTCTGACTGCCATAGTTACTGGGAAGAACCAATATCCCCCTCTCTCTGGTTAAATGCTTACTATGTTTAAAGAACCCATTATGAATCAGATTAATTATAGAAGAAAGAAGTATTTATGGGAGGAAACAATGTAATAAAACATGGTCTGTTTATTAGCTGGGCCACCCTAGGAGGATGGATTCCCTCTTGAGTCTTGGTCCTCCCAAGGTTTCTTCCTCAATTCTCCCAGGGAGTTTTTCCTTGTCACTGTCGTCTCTGGTTCATTAGAGATTTGGACCCACACATCTGTAAAGCTGCTTTGTGACAAACTTGTGCTGTAAAAAGCACTATAGAAATCATTCTGACTGGAGTTCAAACGTATCATTGTGACAGAGACCGTCAAGAACAAAGCAATAATCAGTCCGACAGTGCCAGGTAGTGTTTTTGGTGCCAAATTGCCAACTGCCTGCTGCAGCTTCACTCAACTGCAGTGATGAAAAGAAAGTCGTTTCCACATATTCACAAAAATAAAACAGCTAATGAGACTACAGACCCACCCATTATATAATTATATTATACAATATAATGTTCTCAGACTGCTGTCAGATTTCATTTCCCTCACCTTACCAAAATCTTACCAACAGTGTGATGCAAGGCACAGAACAATAACCAAAAAATGGCTCGTTTCCACATGAAAGTCAACCCAGAGGTAGAGTACAACAATATTGATCAAGGAAAAGAAGATATGTAATATATTAGACAGAGATCATTTTACAACAGATCTGAATGAAAGTTTGAACTGATACTGACATTTTGCCTGGAGTTACCCTTGACCTGTACCCTTTTACCTGGACCTGGACCGTGAGCTTGAGCTGGAGGAGCGAGAGGAGGAGCGGGAGGAGCCAGAGACACTGGCTTTCTTCTCTGAGGGCTTCCCCTCATCACTGGCATCCAGGTCATACTTGGACAAATCTGCATCATCTTCATCGTCGTCATCGTCCTAATGGGGTCAAAACGGAAGTTCTCAGTGATCCATTTAAGAGGTATGTTTAAAATGTATTGCCATTAGCAAAAACTTATCTTAACTATCCATTTCAAATCTTACATCAAGTTTGTATTTTGACAGATCTCCATCATCATCGTCATCATCATCTTCGTCATCATATTTTTCCTCCTTTTCTGGTTCTGCTTTTTTGTCACTCTCTTTTCTATTTTTTCCACGATACTTCTTCTTAATACGTCCAAACTGTAGTGGTGAAGTTAAAGGTGTTAGTTAAAATGATACATTGTTTCAAGCTCCACTGTACGTTACATATTCCTGGGATCCTAGATGGTTTTCTACTGCTCTGTGATCTTTGAGGGCTTCTCCCATCACCAACTCAAAAGTTCTTCCACTAAACCTAAAACACAGATCTTGTTTGGCTAACTCCATAACTTTAGTTTTAAAATAAATTATTTTGTTTACATAGTTACTGCCATTAGATGATGCAAGACTAGACCTCTTAACGACCATCCCAAGAAGGACCAGATATTTTAAAAGCCTATTAAACCCTTTAAATATTATAGTAAATGCAATGGAAGAAAGTGGTGTACAAGTGACAACCCTACAGTAATGATTTCCAGTATAAACAAAATAACCATAGAGTTCAATTGTAGTACTAAATTTATAAAGCTCTGGGTTTTATAGCAGTGTTCTTATAACTAAATCGACATCCCCGGGTGAGTCTTGTACGGTGATGAATACCAAGTACTCTAACACAACCTAACACAAAACATCCAATAACATGTTTTCCACATGGTGGCCAATTAAGGTTCGACAGACTTGGGTCAAAAAGATTTGGTCAAAAGCCCAGATTGAACAGCTCCATTAACTCATACATCACCCCATGCACTTTGTGACTCTAAAACCAGTATAAAAAGACCAGATAATGCGCAAGTGATCCTGCTGAAGACAAGAGATGGCAGAGAGTAATTATAACAAGGGTGTGTTCAGCTTTGGTTCAGTTAAAATAAACCCTGTAAATATGTTAGTGTGAACTTGAAGCAAATCAGGACTAAAACAAACAAAGCATGATGCTTTGAAGCTGGTCCAAGGAAACCAAACCAAATATAAATATGAGCTAAAATCCATAGTCTAATCCTCATCTCAACACTATGTTAAAAAAGCAGGGTAAAGCAGCGCCAAAACACCTCGTCGTATTCTCCATCAGACTCCTCCCGCTCGTTGTACACCAAGTTCTCCCTCTCATTGAAGCCTCCACCATATCCTGTTAAAAAGAACTCATGAAGTTAACCAAGAGGTGTTAAACATCGACGGAAGTAGAAAACATTTTTACAATGTAATTTACATACCCGTCCTTTCCTCCAGTTTGGCATATTTAGGGGTGTTGCACATGTTACACTCTGATCGTCTGGCCCAATTTACATTACCACAGCTGCAAAAAAAAACAACCCAAAACAGCACCTTCAACAGCAATAAAAAACACTGTTAAAAGAACACATACCGAGACCTGAAACAAAGCCAGGATCTCATACACTTTACACACCTACTTCTTTGTTAGAAATACTTAAGATCAAACCGGACAATGAGCAAGAAAGGCACCTCTCAGTGCTATTTTTCAAGACACTGAGATGCAGCAATACAGGGCGCCATTTTAAATTTTGTTAGCATTTAATCCCATTATTGCTCCTGAAAGTTACCCACGTTTTGCACTGCCAGTCATTTGCGCTGAAGAGTCCCCTGCTCTTCTCAGCCAGAGTCTTTCCAATCTCTGTCCCTCCAGCTTTCATCAGCTTTGCCTCTGTAGTTTTCTCTGTTCAGCAACAGTCCAGAACAGCGACAAATTCGGTTCAGTACTCAAATAAGCAGATAAGCATTATATACAGATTGCCCAAGCATTTATACTATGACATGTATTGCTCAAAGCATCTGCATTAAATGCAGCCACCCACCCCTTCCACATCGATTACAACTTGTTCTTCTGGCAAAGTTCACATTTCCGCACCTGGGATGGACAAAGAACAAACATAACTAATAAGTCATTCTTACATTTTGCCGATCTAGACCATTATCTTCACCTACCAGGTCTAGTTTGCAAATAACTAGCTGGCTATATGGTTAGCAACATAGTCCTGGGGTCATTATAGCCTACTCTGCATCGTCTCAAATATTCAGAAAACTTCATTTAACTTCGATAAGAACTTAGTTGGCCAGCATGATTATGACACGAACCTAGATTGTACGATCTTTTAGATAACGCTACCTAGAGTTTTGGATAGTTTGTATACCAAAATACGAATTAGCTAGCTAACTATGCTAGCTAGATAGTTCGTCTTTTCGATGACAATGTAAGTTAGCTAGCCAGATAGTTGTTAACTATCAAGCCAAAAAGGCATTAGAGGAGTCTACTATGGTGAACAAAACCCAAACCAAAACAGCACATCAATAGTTGACGGAGATATAACCTCTTCTGATAGTTAACCATCACGTCTACCTTGGTAGCTAAGCTAGCAGAAACATAACGAAACGCACGCTAGCTGTTATTTTCATAGCACTGCAGGGCAAGTTATACGTAACGTGAACTGGCTAAGTTAGCTAGCAGGCTAACTTTGGTGACTGGCTAGCCAGCTAATATTTAATCTCTTAGGTAAAGTTATTTGAGAAAACAGTCTACTTCTGTGTACACACGATTACCCACTATCGGATAAAACGTTAGTAAATTAAAATACACGTTTTTCTTACTTTTTATCCGGACAAATCCAGTCTCCATCGCTCACCCTAAAACTCTTTCCAGACATTTTGCCTCCTGACTGATTGCCCGCGAGAATGCAGGAGAAAGAGAATGGCTAGCGAATATAAATTTATTACAATTAATTATCCCTGTTTTGTTTAAGCTCAGATTTGCGCGACGTTAAAATTATAGTACACTGATATTTTAGTCATACCACGCGTAGCGCACTGATTATGGAATTTGAACGTTTGTGGGTTTTCTCCGACATATTTTATACAGGCGTTTGGTTTAGACACTTCCAACGAGGTCTACGTACAGAAAGACCTCAAGGCGAGCAACCCCATATACATGTCTGGGACACGCGGGTCTTTTTTCTTCTTACTGTAGTCCCACATAAGGCTTTAGGAAGCAGGCGGTGCACTTGCTCAGTTTACAGTATAGAGTACTAACGTTGTTTTATCATGGCCAATGCTAGTCTATAATTGAATTATTCTAGAATTGAACAAACGTAATTGTAGAATTACGCAGAACTGTGTATTCTATAGTATATTGTATTTAAATTACATTATTAGATACTCATTTTCAGAAAGAAATCAGCCTCTGCAAAATGGCAGAGCATACGTGCAGCATTGTAGTTTTGCTATATTTCCATGTTGGCATAATTTACTTTATTCTTAAACTGCAGCATTCTTGCATTACTCTTGTGTTTTATTAAACGGAGAACGTCATTTCTAATTCGTGCTTTGAAAATGAAATAACTTTTGGTTATAACTGGTGCTTACCAAAAAGGTCTTCATGTTATTAATGTACTTATGGGCGTGACACTGAGAGACCTCACTGCTTTCACACTGGCCACGATCTTTTACAACCTGATACCACAGTTGTCTTTCAAGAGGCTGATAGATAGTCCAGGTAGTTTACACGAGTAGTTGGAAAATTGGAAATTTGATGCTGAACTCTTTGTGACCCCAGTTTAAGGGGTTATCGAATTAAAATTCAAATCACACTTCCAAGGACCTTGCGTGATGGGTGATTTATAGAGCAGTCACTTGTATCTCCTCTGAATGCAGAGTTTGTAAAGACGAGATAATAGTTTAAGTAATAATCGTTTACCTCTTTTGACTTTTCTAGCCATCATGGTCACCAGTACAGAGTGTATAACCAAAGTAGACTCTGCCAAGAGCTTTTTTGTGGGAGTGGAGTACATACTTTATCACCAGCATATATTAAGGAGACCCTTTGATTTCATTTGCAACTGTGCTGGACTTCTTTCCTTCATATTCCTTCACCGTTGTTTTCACGTATATCTATTGCAAGATATATGCGATATATATGCGATAGCCTGCCCTCTATTGTCCACTAGATGGCAGGCTATCGTCACGCTTTGCGACGAAGACTGGTCATTTTAATTTGGCCTAAGCACTAAGCAGGCTTTGCTGAATTTTTCCTGTAAGGTTTAAGGTTTGTATAGACTCCATCAGCACATAGCAGCCTGATAAATGTTGTATACAAATGTTTCACTGTAAATACAATGATAGTTCATTATGGCAACAAGGAAACTGCTGATAAACTAGTGTTCCTGTGATGGACCCATTCAAATAAAATTTCCATGAAAAACTCCACAGAGAGCCTCTTTCACAAGGCCTGCTAGGCGAGAAGGCCCGCAAGTGGTTGAAGCAGATGGAGTCTGGGTATCCCTCCTGCCGCTAGTTCTCAGTCCTGCAGGGATTTAGACACGGCTCATCCATGCACGGGCTCAGCAAGCCAGGCCTGTCCTCCACATACTGACCATCCTCTGCCAAACTCACACTGTTTCAGAGGTCTCTCTCACAGCTGGTACACTGCCTCTGAGTCACAACGCCCATATTGTGTTTTTTGTTTGTTTGCTTGTGTTTCTGGTACATTTTAATTGGTGAATATTTAATGCATTACATTTTAATTCGAAGTTTAACATTATAAAGTTTATTTTTTTAATGATGATGCAGATAAGATGTTACAAAGTAAAGACATGAAAAGCTATTTGACCAGAGGCATATTTTAATCCTTAAGAAGAATCAAACAGTTGGCAGGTCATTTAGTTGAAATAAAACTGATTGTGTTATCTTAAGAGATTACATGGAAACACAGAATGATGAGATAAAAGATGGTTTTGGCCTTTACCACATAAAAAAAAAAAAATTGAAATTATTTTTATTTTCACTGTTAGCAGTTGTTGCCGTTTCCCACCAATTTTTTAGGTTTCTGGAATCTGAGAACAGATACCAGGCTGTGAGGGCAAGGGGCTAAAAGGTGCTTCCAAGGCAACACGTGTTGCCAGACACTGTATCTATTTAAACTGTTGTTAAAGCTTGTGGGAGAGCCCCAACTGCACAGTTCTGTGGATGTAACCTAACAGTTCCCATCCCTGCAACCCCATGAGAGCATGAGCAGTACTCCGCTGACCCTCCACTGATAGGACACACATTTCTTAGCCAGATGTGCCACATTAGACTAGTGAACTGAAGTTGAATTGTTTTCACACAAAATTTTTTTTCTCTTCTCTCACATTGAACACAGCAACAAATCTGTACTCAACAGAATGAAATGTCATGATAGCTTATTCATGCAAATGACTCCTGGCTGGTAAAAGACAACTACTGTGGCCCAACAGTCTCTGGTCATTGCTGGAAGGTTCTGCTCTGTCGCCTTCCTGACAGGGAAGGGCAACCAGCAGAGGTTTGATCCCCTATTGCAAACCACCACGGCTTTCCAATACTGACAGATGGTAGAAGCTCCTCCTGTAGAGAGGCTGTTATACCGCAGCACCCTCTCTCTTGCAACATCATAATAACAGAAGCATGTTTCCTCTGTGTAGCAGAACATGCAGTAAGACTATAACGTGCTTTATTTTGATATGGAACCCTGAAAGGTTGAGCTTGTTGACAGTCCTGTGAATGCTTGAGGCAGGACAGAGCCACAGTAGAGTAGAACCACAACAGAGGCTTTTGCACATGGCCGTGACGAGTGGCCTGCGATGTGCTGTCAGCTCTCTCTACTGTTATGTAAGAGGAGAGAAGTGGCTCTGAAGAACTGGCTGCCAGCTGTGCTGGTATTTGGCTGAGACCTCCCGTCTTGTCACCTCATTGTAATCTCTCTAATGCATATTCATCATCAATGCCTGGGAGCACTTCTCATTCAGAAGGTCACCCGCAGTGGGACTGCTCGGGGAGTGCTCCATCCTTCTACGTATGAATCAGCCTGGGGATCAGAAACGCTGAGCAAAAATATTCACCTCTATTTCAGCCTTATATGTTGATCCTTATTAATTTTACAGGTGGGCCCACGTTCCCATTCTGAAAATCCATGAAATGTTACAAGTAGTTCAGATTGTATAATGACATAGCAAGACAGAATTAACTGGATACTATGTGTTGTAACATTCCAGGGGGTATGTGATCTCATCTCACGGTTTGCTCATTTGACAGCTAGGAAAACAAATGGTGAAAACAATGCTCCCCCTATGGAAAGCTATTGTTCTGAGATCGGCTCTTGTGTTCCAGAGAAAAAAAGCATTTAGAGATTGATAAGCAATCCCCTTGGACAACATCTGCCCTCGTACTAGTGAGGTGGTGCAAAATACAATATCTAAACCTCTCCCACTTAAACAAGGCCAGAGGAGCAACTTGAGTCATAACTCAAATGGTTCTATCAGACTTATCATACAGCTCCTTGTATAAATGATATGATTCACATTGAGGAACCACTTCAGAAAGAAGTGGAAATCAATAAAGGGAAATATGAAGCTTTGACAGTGTGGGTCAGACACAGTCTCATCACCAAGCCTGCACAGTGTGGGTCAGACACAGTCTCATCACCAAGCCTGCACAGTGTCTTTCCCTTTCTCCTTCCCACTAGATCTTTACACAGCTGATCAACATCACAGCTTTTAGTAGATACAATTGTTAGATATTTGTTGTAGATAAATTTGTTAGATAACAGTTTTTTTCATAACAGTTTTTAAGCACTACTATAATGCACATTAATGCCAAATCACAGAATAGTTACGGCATTTTGATGTGGTGGTGTATCCATCCATCCATCCATCCACCCATCCACTTATTTGCTTACTAATTGCTTAAATTAGATATTCTGATAGAATTTAGGTAAAGCTCTTGTGCAAAATAAAAAAAAAATTAGATTTGCATAATTTAATTAGCACCTTCAGCCATTAAGAGACTATTTGGCAAGACCTGTAGCATTTGGCAATAACCATTACAATGGTGTTACAAAAAATATATTATCTTAGTACTCTTTATTTTGACTAAAATTCCCACTGAAATGTTGTGTATGTGGCCCTGAGAGTTGATCAAGCACATTTTAAAGCTAGAAAGCAAAATGTCTTTTTTTGTCTTTCCATTTACAGTTCTGGAGTTTAATGGTCGGTTCTGTTTCAAGCACATGGAAGGTCATACATCTGACTGGCACTTTCCCCTGCAAATACAATCCTACTGTTGAAAAAAGGTTGCAGTTGAGTGTCATGAATAGCATTAACTTTTGTTATGCAGGAATAGGAGCACTTAATACAGCACAGAAGTGAGCTTTTGGTTGTGAATTTTCCATTCATGGAATTCATTAATGTCAAATTTTAGCCAAAAAGGTATCTGAGCATCACAGACTCTATATTTCTAATGTTGCACGTGATTTGGAAAAGCACTATAACACGTACATTGATCAAGCACCTAACGTACTTGACCCTTGAACAGATTTAAAAAGGGTTTTCTAAATACCCCTAAATAGTCATATAACTCTATTAAAGACCATCATGCTTTACTGTTATAAATAAAAATAAATTGCATAGAAAGTAGCCAAGCAGCTATAAACTAACGACTGAATAGATGTCAAACAATGAATCATATTAGTCCCAGAGTGAACCAGGCTACAATAGTGCATGAGGGGAAATTAATACACCGGTACATCTATATTTAAATTTAATTCAAGAGAATAGTAAATAGTCAGGGAAGTCTATGTAGAGTTTTGGGTTCATGTAAGTCAGTGTTCAGTAATTTTAAACTCTTACAACGTCTGCCGTTCACTGTCAGAAAGCTTGAAAATGTAACCTAAGGTAACCTTATCGTGTTTGATATATAAATGTAACCTAAGGTAACCTTATCGTGTTTGATATATAAATGTAACCTAAGGTAACCTTATCGTGTTTGATATATA
>JAOXYF010000018.1:6282749-6302818 GCA_028565775.1 Sternarchorhynchus goeldii | reverse complement strand
AATGTAACCTAAGGTAACCTTATCGTGTTTGATATATCCTGTCATCATTTTGTTTATTACTTTTCTTAATAATGACGCTGGAGGATTCAGAAACTGGCACACATGCGTTCTGAATGCATGTACTCTTCACATTTGGTAGATGTCTTATAAAGTATTGCTTTTAAAATATTTTAATAGCCAGACCATACATTAGCTTGAACTGTTCCTTTGGGTTCATTTTAGTAATTTCAGCATAATATAATATAATATAATATAATATAAAATATAATAATGTAATATAATAGTTATTTTATCTACCATTTTGACCTTTTTAAGTGTAGGGTTAAAAAGGTATTTTATGGTGATTATTAGAATTTTTGAAATTTATTTAAATTTACATTTAAGGCATTTAACATACTGTACATTCTTATCCAGAGCGACTTACAAAGTGCTTTGTTCTTGACACACAGAATGTTTCATAGCCAGGTTGGAGGTCAATATACATTTGAACTAGAACATTGTTAAAATACAAGAATAGCGTTCGTCCTGGTATAAGTTCTATTAAACAAATGATAAATACAGCAACAAAGAATAACAAATAAGTGCTCAAATTTGAGTTATTCAGCATTGGTAGAAAATGAAAGTGCACCATCAATGGTCACTGAAGTACTCTACAAATAGATGAGTCTTTAGTCTGCATTTGAAGGCTGTAAGGGATTCTGCTGTCCAGACTGCCAGTGGAAGATCATTCCACCATCTTGGAGGCAGGACAGAGAATAACCTGGAAGCTTGTCTTCCATGGGACTCAAAGCATGGTCAGCAATGGCTTGGTGCTTTGTGCTGGGTGTATCTGCCCAGTGCCCAACGTACTCCCCTGGATGGGGTTGGGGATGGGGATGGGATTAGATTAAGCGGTTCAAATAATGAGTGTACTTGATGCCGAGCTGTACTTGATGTTTGAAGTACTCAAGGTACGGACTGGGGTTTGACCACTCATTATGTATGAGGGTCCATTTTGTAAGCAAGCATCAGGGTTTTAAATTTGATGCAGGCAGCTACAGAAAGCCAGCTATGGTTCTGACTTTGTTGACATGAAAGTGGTCAGAACCTCTAGACATCCAAAATATTGTTTGTTGTTTCTGTCATGGGAGTGGAACATGCAGAAAAAGAAAGGAAGCAAGTGAATCTTCAGCTGAAACATTTAACGAGAAGATCAACAATGAAACTGAACAGAAACATGCACTTATGGGAACCAAAGAAACAGGGCCACCATTACAGATACCCAAAACAAAAATAATACAATTACATGCCAGTGAATCTTGATTTTTGAACTCATTAGGAGAAGCTGGAAGATTTGTGTTGAACTGGCAAAATATTTTTTCATTTTTATTTTGGTATAATCAGCGTTACAGGAATATTTTCACATATTAATATAACTCCATTGAAAGTGGTCTAAACCCCCAAGAAATCATCTAACAGTGGTCGGAACCCAAACCGTGACAGAGTTTATAGTAAAGTGGCAGGTGAGTGTGATTTTATGGAGACCCTATTTATTATTATTATTATTAGGAGTCTGATCTATTTCCAGGATGAGAGAGATGTGACCAATCATGCTGAAAGATCATTCAAAAAAGCTTTTCCAATGAAAGTAAAGTCATATATATATATTTTCATCTCTAAGGCAATGCTGACAGGTCAGTGTGGCTTTGGTCATCACCTTTGTTTAAGATGAAGCACCATGCGATAAGTTCTGGAGTATTTGACTTTCTCTGAATGGGCAAGATGTTTCTTCAGAATTTGTCCTTCTGCCACCAACCACAGCCACATCAATAAAGTTAAGCAAGTTAATTCTATTGTCAGCCACACCATGTTTCACAGATTAAATAGCAAACTTTGAATCATGGGCTGTTTCTATTCCTCCACACTATTTATCAGTCTGCTATAATACAACATTTGCATCACCAAAAAGACTTCATGCTAGAA
Source organism: Sternarchorhynchus goeldii (assembly GCA_028565775.1). Taxonomy (NCBI): domain Eukaryota; kingdom Metazoa; phylum Chordata; class Actinopteri; order Gymnotiformes; family Apteronotidae; genus Sternarchorhynchus; species Sternarchorhynchus goeldii. The sequence continues at coordinate 6,300,856 of JAOXYF010000018.1, read as the reverse complement.
TGAAAGATTCTTTTAAGGGAAATTTAACACTGTCAGTCTGTAATTGAGATTTACCAGGGATTTGGATCTAGTGGTGAATGTGAGTTGAATCAGATATACTGCAGCCAGGGAAATACTGGTCTAAGCAGTGCTGTGGCAGAGAGAGAGAGAGAGTAACAAAGTTTCTCTCATTTGTAAAGGATTTTCTACATTCATGAAAGGATTACAACAGATTTTCTTAGTCCAACAGATCACACTTGGAGCACCCTGTTTTTATCTACCAAGAAATTCATAGGGAATATAATGAGCACGAGAGATTGCCTTGAATCTCAAACTATGAAGTCATAAGAAAAAATACGACAGATAAACCCATTAATATACAAAAAATAATATGACTTGGTCTGTGCATTTTACCTTCTGGCCCACATCCTGGATACCAGCACCAGAATACGTGTCAGAATCAAGTGTTTGGTATATGGTTTAGTCCACTGGTGAATTTACACTTCTGAAGGCAACAGTAGGGAATGATAGAAAAAATTATGAAGACAAGCAGTTGAACAGTTGAACAGTCTTGCAAGACTATAAAACTAGGTGCCAATGACTTACTTTTTAGGAAGTCATCACAAGCACTAGTGTAGAGGATTTGAATACAGTCTTTGGAGACCATTAGCCAGTCCAGACTTTTGTTCTGTTCCAGCTTTTATTAATGAACACAATAATCATAGGCTGCAGAGCTCTTGGTATCATGGCCAAGGTGTGGTGGTAGTTGGAACAGAACAAAAACATGGCCCGGCAAATGGTCCCATAGGACTGGATTCAAAACCTCTGCACTAGTCGAGCCTCATGATATTTCACCCATCTGGCTCATCACATGTCCAATCAAAATGTCAAACCCATTTTGTACATAATAATTTTTCAGGTAGCACACCAGGCTCTAAAAGCTTTTTTGATATTTTATTTCTTTTTTCCCCACGATTCCACTCTTAAATACGTTACATTTTAAGTGAATATAAGGAAGAACTTGTACCTTTATGTACTTTCATAATATAAAAGTCTACAGTTGTTCTATTATTATTAACTATTTACATTTTAAGGAAGAATAATTGTTTATATTAGTATTAGTATTTTTAATTTTTAATTTTTAATTGTTTATATTAGTATTAGTATTTTGCTTTGCTTGAAATCAGTCAAATTTAGGAGTGCAGTTGTGCACAGAAGACAATGTTAACACCAGTTCTTGTATTGCACAAAGTGAGGTCATAGGTTAGTGGTCTCATATATACCTGTATGATTTTCAATTTGTTTTAGAAACAAGTAATTCTGATAAGCATACGGCGCTATTCGCTAAGGTCTTTCACTGAGACTAACCTCAAGAGCAGCAAACAACTTGTTTTTTTATTACAGGTGACAGAGAATGAACAAATAATAAGAAGATAATCCGATATTAGTCCCTCCGTGGGGGTGGGGTGTAATTCCCCACAATTACTTCAGTAATGAGGAAAAAAACTTTCTCAACTGCTGAAAAGATCAAAAATACTTTCAAAGATGTAAGCATAGACACGCCAAAGACTGAAGGAACATGTGGATTATTGGTAAGATGCAAGAATAGTACAGTTTGAGAGAACAGTTTGCTAAAAACTACATGAAAACGAGAATGGGAATTCTGGAACAAAGTGCCAGATGAGATTAACATGAACATTTATCATGGTGTAAAGTATAGTCTCTCATCTGACTCTCTCATCAAACATGTTGGAGGTGTCATGACCCAGCATACGGCTCTGCCAAGGGTGTTGGATCATTCATTTTACTGATGTGACTGCTAGTAATGGAAGGAATTAAGTGCACAAAAGCATTGAACTGCTCATAGCCAAGCAAATACCTTTCAGCTCAAAGCAACATGACAACAACACACAATATACTCTTGAGCTATTCAAAAAGTGGAACGTTTCTGACTGGTTATTTCAGCCTTACTGACCTGAATCGCTCTTGGCGTACATTTCACTTACTGAAAGGCAAAAAGTCCTTGAAGCAAATAGGAACTGAAAAATGTTGCTGGCAGAGCATCGTCTGTTAATCTGCAAGTCTCGACTTTAAGCAATTGTTGACTTCCAGCAATTATTTTATTTACACCCACCAGCCACATTATACATTGTGTGGTTTTTTAAAAACAAAAATTATGGAACATTTTTCAGGTAGCACACCAGGCTTTGTCATGTTCAAAAAAACAGTTTGAGATGATTTGAGCTTTGTGACAACACATTATCCTGCTAGAAGTAGCCATCAGAAGATGGAGAAGATGGATACACCTGGTCATGAAGGCATGGACATGGTCAGCACCAATACCCAGGTAGGCCATGGCATTTTAAACAATGCTCAGTTAGTATTAAACTGTCCAAAGTTTATCAAGAAAATGCCTCCCATACTAACCACAACCTGAACCGCTAATTCAGAATGGACCCATGCTTTCACGTTGTTTACGGCAAGTTCTGACGATACCATCAAAATGCTGCAACAGAAATCGAGACTCATCAGACTAAGCGACGTTTTTCCAGTTTTCTATTGTCCAATTCTGGTGAGCCCATGTGAATTGTAGCCTCAGGTGCCTGTTCTTAGATGACAGGAGTGGCACCCAGTGTGGTCTTCTGCTGCTGTAGCCCATCTGCTTCAAGGTTTGGTGTGTTGTGTTTTCAAAAATGCTCTTCTACATACCTCAGTTGTAATGAGTGTTTCAGTTACTGCTGCCTTTCTATTACCTCAGCAGTTCTGCCCGTTCTTTTCTAACGTTTGTCATCAACAAGGCATTTTTGCCCAGACTGCGGCTTGCTGGATATTTTCTCTTTTTCAGAGCATTCTCCATAATGCCTAGAGATGGTTGCACATGAATACTTCAGCTCATCAGTAGTTTCTGAAATTCTCAGACCAGCTCGTCTAGCACCAATCACCCTTCTTCCTTATTCTGATGCACAGTTTGAATTTTAGAGGACCATTTTGACCATGTCTATGTACTAAAATGCATTGAATTGCTTCCATGAGATTTGCTGATTAGATATTTGCATTTACAAGCAGTTGAGCAGGTGTACCTAATAATGTGACGGGTGAGTGTATGTTAACTTGTCTTTTTCATTGCCCTTTGAATAGTAAATGTAATCACATATAAGCCAATCTTAATAAAAAAACAATGATCTCTAATCTTTTAAAAATATTATATTTTTTAACTATAAAGACCACAAAATCTATAAGATTAGATTATATTGCAGTAGGGGAAGGTTTTCCAGAATTCCAGAGATTGCCATAGTGGAAATTAAAGTGTGAACTTGATCTTTAGTCCTGTCACTAATCATCCTTACGAAATCAAGAGAAAAAGAACTAAATCATCTATCAATGATGGATCTGTCCAATTAGGAAGCGTAAGTGATTGTGAATCAATCAAAATCACCTGCTATGGTCCAAATGAAAGTGACAACAGGTGTGCTGGAGAGGCAACAGCAAGGCAACCCCCAAAATAAGAGGTTCTGCAGGTCATGGCCACAGACAACTACAGTCTCCTTATCTTTTCCAACTGATTCTTCTCAACTGGAGTTCTGCATTTTGCTGGACTGGTATCTGCTCCTTTGTACAAGGCAGAACAGGAAGAGCACTGTCAGAGCCCTACAAAAAGATCTACAGCAGGCTACTGGTATATGTGTTTCTGTACAAAACATTAGAAACATAATCCATGAAAGTGGCATGAGGGCCTCACATCTCGAGTGAGACCTGTGCTCAGTTTTCTCCTGGTACAGGCACTTCCTGGATGACAAATGCATCGATGCCATTATAGTTGACACAGCAAACCTTCTTGCAAAGGTTCCCCAGGCCTGAATCTAATTGAGAACCTCAGGGATGTTATGTATCAGTGCATCTGATGCCACCAAGTAGCACCACAGATTGCCGAGGAGATTACTGCTGCCCTGCTCCAGGTCTGAAAGGAGATGACCCAGGACACCATTCGCTGTCTCATCAGGAGCATGTCCAAACATCGTCGGGAGTGTGTACAGGTTCCTTTGGGCTATACACACTACAGACTCACACAAATTGCATAAGCCTATGACTTCAATTCTTTACTTAGATTTTCAGTGTGATTTTGAATCCAGCCCTTAGTTGATTTTGGTTTGCGCTGACCGCGTAACGTTTTGTTCTCAAAGAAGCACAGAATTTATATATTTAATTATCAGTAGATTTTCAGTTTGATTCAGCTTTTATTCATTGAGATCTGTTTTGAGTTCCCTTAATTATTTCAAGTAATATATATTGCCTGAGTATGGTCTAGGGTCATATAAGGAAGTAAAACAAATTTCATGCAGAAAATGTTACCATGGAAACTGACAAATATAAGAACTCTGAAGACATCAACTTCCACCATTTTTAGTTTATAGCACACAAACTATTCTTTTTTTATTACCAACAACAGAAATAATAATAAGTTGATGTGAGGGGTGAGGAGGATGCTGAGGCGAGTCTCTGTATGTTTATTTATAACAAGAAACAAAACATGAAACAACAAACGAACTAATAATGTACTAACACTGGTCAAAGCAGGACAAGCGAACAAAAGCACTAACAGATCAAACACTGACGGAAGATACTGTGGAACACACTGGTTTAAATATGCATACAAATGACCAACAGGTGTGAAGAAATACTGACGAGCAAGAGGTGTAGTGACCACACACACACACACACACGAAAGCCAGGAGGAGGAGCTGAGGAGGAGCTCTTACAATAATAACAACAATAATTTTTTCATATCAAATATTCTGTTGTATTAGACTTATTAATTTCATAGAATATAAACTAAAAAGATCGATATTCACTGAATTGCTTAAAAGTCTGATGTTAATGTGCGATCACCTTTAAAAAAATTACTGGAACAATTTTAGATGTTTATAAGAAATGCTGTTAGAAGGATAAAGGTAGTCCACCCATTCTGAGGAAAGGCACCAAATATTCACCACTAGTACTCTCTAGCACAGAGTACGTAAAGGTTTACCACTGGTACTCTCTAGCACAGAGTACGTAAAGGTTTACCACTGGTACTCTCTAGCACAGAGTACATAATGTTCTGATAAACTGATTTTACCAAGCAAAAGAAAAAAACTCAGCAATAGAAAAATGTTTGTTCTTCAGGAAATTACAGGAATACAGACAGACACAAAAATGATAAAATTAAGCATAATCCAAAAATGATTCTATAATCAGTCCTCCTGTGATCATAAGGATGATAAAAAAAAATAAAAACAAACCCTGAATCACATAAAAGTAATAAGTATTAACAAATATTAATACTGCAGATAATAAAAGAGCTAAACTTACACATGCTGACTTCTAAGAGCCCGTTTACCATGAGCTGTTAAGCCTAATTTACTGAGCAATTCTTATACATCCTGAGTTCTAACAACTCGAGGAAGCGTTTGAAGTGAGCAGTTACCTAAAATCATGACCATGTATTTGAGTCAATAAAGGGAAGTATAAATAGAAAGTACAAAGTAAAGTGTTGGAGAACAGCTAGTGGTGCTAAGATTGTCAGGATTCTTCACATGGCTGATGAAGGGACATGTAGCAGATAAGCAAAGATGTATAACCAGCCCAGTCATTAGGACCAGGAACATCAAACCTAAAACACAACTGACTACCATTCCAAACCCAGAAATTGAACCCAGACACGGGTTTGCATGTAGGACATTACCCGTTTCAAGTTCTCTGTTGTCTGAGAAATGATCAACACTCAGTGCTAATTACAGAGCAAGGTTTACCTTATTCTGACCTAGTGAATGTGCTTTATATTGAAATTACAGTAAATGTTGCATTCTTGTAGATGATATAACAAATCGGGTGGATACGGGGTAGTTTAAACAAGACTGCAATTTCATATGATATTAAAAATGTTATACAACGGTATGTGTGTTTAAAAGGTGGGTGCTTTAAAAGTCCTTTGTTTAAACTCTGTGGGGCTCTTCTGTGGACTCTATGCCACACAGTACAGACAGGTGTGGGCTATTCAGGAGAGGTTACTAACATCCATTAATTACATTACTGGATGAAGGTTAATGTGACAAATTGGACTAACTCTCCAACAAACACCTGAAATCAAATCAACAAAAAGAGAGAGGCAGCATAAAAATATACACAAATATTACAGTTCCATCAAATTCAGAATTTGTGAAGGCTAACCTTTAGCCAATTTGTATTTGAAAAGGTGATGATCTAGATAGTGACTTCTAACATGTTTGTCCTTGGACAGGAACCTAAAATACCAATAATAAAGTATTGTGGAGCATCACCCAGTTTTACTGGGTGGCATTTGTGTTGAAGGAAAAAAGATCTTCAATGAAAATGAACCATCCTTATTGTTGCACTGCTGCTTTGTCTGCTGCAGTGGAAAAATATGCTCGTGCATTAATTTGAAGGCCTTTTAAAATGCCTATTAGTGACTCCCAGTTGGCAACTGACGACAGAAAACAAAACGGTTCGGTATGCCCAAATCATCATACGGCAAAGGACAATCATTTTATGAGAAGCAAGTCTTGTTTTCTCTACTCAAACAAGAATTACAAAGCAACAGTGGCCGATTCTGTTTTGGAAAACAGTGATTATCTCTGGTATGGAAAGACCTGGAAGATTTGGAGAGTCTTTTCCTCATCACAAAGGCACAGTGGCAGACCGCTACAAGAAACCACAGCTGAAGTTTGCATTTATCCTGTCACTGTCAGAAAGGGCTTCCTTTGCACTCAAAATCGCAAAGGTAGCAGAGTGATGTTTTCCACCACAACCCTCATCAAGGTTGAATGTCCCTGACTGAGGTGTGCTTTGGCTAGTTAGAGATTAACTATAAATTAATATGGTTCTTAATTATTGTATAAATTGCACTTTTCCCCTCTTCCTTCATATTCTGGACAGTAATGTGACTTTATGTTTATGGTGATTGTTGACACGTTTATAAAACATCCTGGTTGTTGCTTATCTGTTGTTTCATATTTTGTGCAGTGTTCAGTGGACTGTCAGGAGTTTTGATATTGTTGCATTATTTATCTCACCCTTGTGATGCCCTGTATTATTGACATTGACACTGCTTTGGTTCTTATGATGAGAGACAACAGCACCAGATTCCAGATGTCAGTGATATAAACTCTAGACCTAGAGACACAATGACACTCAGCCAAGAAACAGTCAAGCAGCGAATTGCCTAATTACTTATACAAAATCTTTTTAGCTCAAATCCAACATGCTGTACAAAGCAAACATTAAAAATGAATGACTGTCCACTCACTACAGACTCCAATGCATCCAGAATAACATTTATGTAGCACAGATAAACTATTTTTATTTTGTAATTTTTACATTTTACACCAAGTTGGGCAAACAAATATTAATATATGCTAATATAAACTAATGGTAATATATATGAATGAATATCATTCTTGATTATTCAAATCTGACAACTAGCCATGTGACTGAATAGGTTTAATAGGTTTAAAGTGCTCATTTGTCAGTAGTTTCCATGACTTCAGTGTGGACTGTCTCAATTACTAAAGGGTGTGTTCAGCATTTGATTAATGTGATATGTGGGAATTTGTCCCATTACCATGATAAATTCCTTGTAAACACAAGTCACAGCTATTCATATATCATCATAATCCAGGATTAGAAAGAGCTGGCCAGACCCATAAATGCAGTTAAAGCACCTGCCAGACCCAACTCACCAGCACCATGCTTAATCCATCCTTGTGTTCAAAAACACATAATGACAACCCAAAATAAATGTAATTAAAAATAAAGGCCATGCTAGTTTTTAACCTATGAACAAATGTCAAACCTTAATGCCACGCTGAGCAGTTAAATGCAACTTCATTAAGCTAATTTTTATTCTGTCCCTACACCTTTCTGTACAGCTGTCCTTTCGTGCTTAATTGCAGGTGACATTTCAGGGCGTTTCTCCACTGTACCCATTGGCTCCTTTGCCACTCAGCATAGTCGTGCCCCTTTGAGAGCACTCTAAATTGTCTCCTTCAATTTTCTTCCAGATCTTATTTTTAGCTCCTGGGACATTTAACTGATGTTTTTCAGAGGAATATCTAAACTCCCTAGCAGTCTGGCACTGCCATTATCAGAGTGATGGTCAATTGAGATGATCAATTTGCATAATGAGGCGTTAAATTGTACCCATCTTCCCTTTTCCCCCACTTCCAGTAGCCCATCCCTTCTGGAGACAGATGTAGAGAGAGGATACTCAGGCTTTAATATTCAGTACTGACTAGTTTGTATCAGTCTTCAAAGATAACCCTGCAGGACGCAGACCAAATCTTTGGATTAGGATTCAGTCCAAAAAGTTAAACTTGCATCAGAATTACAACTGAGATCAATGCTTTTTTAAAATGTAAAAGTGTTTACAGTGCAATTTACTGATAAATACTGGTGAACACTTCAGTGCATTTGTGATGTAAGTGAATGTAACAAGAAATGATCAGCACCTGTCACTTAAAACATCACTTACGGGAGAAAAAGAACTGTAATATCATGTTTGAAGTCCTCACTCTGAAATTCTTCCCTTACTGGATCTTGCAGAAGATAGACCTGAAAATTTATCGTGTTATCCTCACCAACACTGACAGTTTTAATATTTCTCTAATGTAATATCTTTTTTTAAATTGTCAAATAAATCAAATTACGCCTCAAAAAAGATCACATTGGTGGGACAGAGGGGAGCTAGCCCCAGTAAAGTTCAACCTCTTAAGATGTATTGACAGTGTGATTGATGCTAGGAGCATTTGAGAAACAGCTGGTGCATGATGGAGTTATCAGTAGTTAGGCTGCTATCATGTCAGACAGCTGCTTTTAGAGGATCTTTTCTTTATGACACATGAACTTTAAATCCTAGAGGTGGCAGATGCATAGCCAATAAACAACCTGTTCTTTTTAACACCAATCACAGCAAATGATAAACATTAATGACTGTGGACAGCAATACATATGGATGCTGTAGAAATGTAAAACATCTTGAACTGTTTTTGCAAAAAAATAAAATGTATTTGCAAAATAACCAATAATACAACCTAAATTGCACTTTATATCTGTTTGTTAACCATATATTTCTATTAAGGCATTGCTTGAATGGTGAGTGAATATTTGTGCCATAAGTAATACCTTAAGCACAAAAAAACCCCAATATTATTTGTTTAGTTTAGCGATTCTTCGCTTACAATGAATGTTTTATGGAAAGCAGCATCCATAAAACGCATGACTACTACTTAATAAGCTGAAATGTAAATATAATACTTGACAAATGTTTTTAAAAAGTTATAATCTAAAAAGTTAGATTTTTATACACGTAGTATAATGTCTGTTATTTCATAATAAGAATGTCTGTCTGTTACTGTATAATATTCATATACTATGAACTAATGTAATGTTTTTTTTTTTTCTAACTTCCTAATCTTATGCATCACTGAGGAAAACTTTATCATAATTATTAATATTGGTGCATAGGAGTTACTGTCTTTGTACAGCACTGGTCGTATGATGAAACATGGATGCATGTTTGGTTATCCTTAGCTATCAGTGCATGACTGGAGGTGTGTGTGAGTTTCCTTGTCTGTCAGTGCATGTACAGTACACAGATGGGTTTGGTCATGGAACTTTGACTTATATTTGGGCCACTCTGTTTTGGATTAGATAGCTGAGCTTGACATGGCTGACTGGAACCTAATTTACCTTGACAAAGGCACACAGATGAGAAAAAGAAACAAACTCCAAATGCTGGGTGATTAAGTAAAGGTCACGTACTGGGGGGATTTTCTGCTCTAGTTGAACAGGGATGACATGCACATGACTTTAGGATTCAGGTCTGCATGGCAACATGTGGTGTCCTGTCGAATTTTCTCTGCTTTTGCCTCTTGTACTCCCTGTGGAAATCCTACTTAACATAAAATGGTTGCTGGAGGTATTTGTGCAACACTGCTCAGAATCCATACCATTAGCATAAATGAGTAACTGATTATTTTAATGACAATACAGTAGACGTTGAGATAAGAGTACAGCATGGTAACATCATAATCCTAACCTAATGTACCGTCTCTCTCAGAGCTAAAAGGGGGTGGTTTGATATTAGCAGCTATCACACAGACTAATTAACCTCTTACATATATGCAAATCACACACGTGTATATATATATATAATATGCAAAACAGTTCAGCTTGCAAAAGACCTGCACAGATGTGCACATGAAGGACAAAGTATAGCAAAAGTGAACGTTGTTTAGTTAATTTTGCATTTTATTGTCTTTAAATGAACATGGATTTACTAAATTGGCAAAGGAGTTCAGAAGCATATGAGCTAGAGGACAAACGATGGTTATTGACTACAGAAACCCTGAGGGCCACACACTCCTAAAATCAAAGAGCCCAACAAATCTACTAGCATCATACAAATAAATGCTTAAAGGTAGGCTTCTGTTGAGTTATGAGCAGTATAAAAAAAGCTTTTTGGTTTACTTGGAGAATTCTCTTGTTCAACAGTACGAAAACTGCTTTTGTTAAGATTAATACATAAAGAACCAGAGTCTATCTTCAAGCCCTCCACTAGGCTCACAGTGAGTGGTGTGCTGTGTGATGAAGAGGCAAGGTTGCTTTGGATGACAAAGACTTCAGCCCACATGCTATTGTAGTGACCTGCTCTAGGCTCTGACAGAACAGATCAAAATCCTTTGTTGTCAATAACAACCAGACTTCAGTGAACCTCATAAACTGCTGTGATTATTCATGTCTGTACTCTTTCACAAGTTATTTCTTGCTATCCAATTCATTTAAGGGCATCCACAGATCGATTGCTAGATCCAAGTAAGCATGTTGAGTACCTTGATTGAAATGGTATCTGGCACTAGGGGGCACTATTGATATACGCACTTTACGCTGGCATTTTCTCTTGCACATCTGGGGAGTTCCAGCCCTTTTCATCTCAAACTAATCTTTGGTTTAATATCCCATTTGATAAAAGTCTGAGTGTTAATTAGAGAAAGCCATACATTTCATACCTATATCCCAATTAACAATTAAAATCAACTACTAAGGGTTAACAAAAATGCTTTCCACACACTTTATATGCAGTGCTGTTAACCGAATGGAAGCTGGCAAATTTTAGAGTTTTAATGAAGCTTCTCTTTTGAAATACAAATTCATCCCAAACAGAGAATCTAACTTGCATAAATCCTTTGGAAGGCTCTTCTGAATTGATAGGTTAATATTAGTTTTTTCTAACCGGTGGACTTTACAGTCAGTTAGACAGACTGACAAATAACAATAAGTAACATGAATTCAATACTTGAATGAGAAAAGAAAAAAAGCTTGTTGAAGTTATACCTGAAAAAAGACGCCTGCCTGTCCATGTCCCTGCTCCCTTTTGTTGGAAAGCTATTCTGTTATTCTGTTGTTGCCATTTTCACTAAATATGAGAAAATTGAACTCATGAATGAATCCTGCCCCATTGTATCTTACTACAGACAGGAGTTAATGGCATGCTGTCATCATACTAAAGACCTCAAAGCTACAATAAAGCACCCATATCTACTACAGCTGTCCTTGGTAACTATGAAAACTTTTTTTTTTCAGTGCACAATGCAGGGTCTAAGTACTTAAGATGAAATTAATGAAAGAGTAATTGGAGAGGATCTCGTATGAAAAACTGAGAGCCTCTTCTTCTGATGAGGACATCATGCTCAAGTTTCCTGGTGGCTGTGTGAACTATGAAAGGTTCACAGTTCAGTAGAGTGATGCTGGGAAGTGATGCAGATGTGTGTGGTTTAAACGGGAGCTACTGAATGGTCTTACTGCTTTACTTTATATGTTAGTGGGTAAAACAATAGTTTAGTTTGAAATTTGGCTTTTGACATTTCGATTCCAGCTTCAATTTTGTGCCATGCTGGGTTAATATAGATGAGCAGAAATTGGACTATTTTGCTTTCTTTGATTAAATAACTGGAGATGAATTAGGAGATGAATTACGAGATGACACAGCATTTACGAGGCTGTGGAGTCCAGGCTGTGGTCCAGGTGGGATTATTCCTTTTCAGGTGCATTAGTGGTTTGCGATCCTTTAAAACTGCAGATGTGATTGGTGCAGTCTTCACTGTCTGGGTACAAATAATCTCAGATTATCTCCTATATACACTGCACATTTTCTATATGGATTTTATAGTCAAACGCAGTCTAATCCACATAATGCTATGACCATGGTCATTGTGAGGTTGACTTTTATACTGGTATGATGTATCTATCAGGCTCTCTCTCAGGAGCCACACATGAAAATTACCTCTATGTTCAGACTTCTTGATTTATGTTTTGAGAAAACTGCTTAATTATAAGTCACGGGCAGTTCTCTCTCTAGACTTACCATGCTCCATTGCCACAAACAACAGGCCTCACTAAGCCCATACACAAACATTTTTCACAGATGTACCAAAATCCCCTGCAGACCTCTGTGTCTGAGTCCTCCAGGCTCTGCTCTTCCCGAGCCCATCTCTCCGAGTGTTGATATCACACCTTCATGGCAGACAAAGTCATAATAGTAAAAAGGATGAAAGGATAACAGAAACAAGGGTTCAAGGGTGAGATTCAATACTGCAAGTGCTGGATAATTTTACAACAGTACGTCTGCACACAGCAGACACTATAAGTACACCAGCACATCTGCTTTAAGCCCAATTTAAAAAAAAAAAAAAAAAACCTGCCATGTTAAATTTCTTTTTCTTCACACTCCTTCACACTTTGGACAGATAAAGAAGCTTTTATTCCTTCTTTTCAAGGTACAAAGGTTACATCATTGAAGTCTCTCTCACACATTTAATGACTTACTTTCTATATTGTAAAGCAGCAGGCACACTTGACGATGACTGCACAGACACACATGGACAGATTTTTATGAGGGGCGGCTCAAAGCTTCATGTAGGCTCGATCCCGGCCAGTTCCAGGCACCGAAGCAGTCTGAGACAGAGGAGGGCTTTGCCGCCAAGAGACCTGTGCTGCATCCCTGTTAAATAAGCACAGGACTGTTTGCTTGCTGGGGAAATGGTATATGTGGAAGAGGAGTGACCATTGGGGAACAGATGGACGAGGTCTTCAGGGGGCTTCTGCAGCACCTCAGGCACAAAGCTGTTTCACCTCACTGAGGGGCTCGACGAAGTCAGATACGCCCTCGCCTGAGCTTTTCCCTCCTGATGGCTGGAAACGAGCTCGGGCAGGGGCCTCACCATGCTCAGGTCTGTCGGGCTGATTGGTGTCTCCATAACACCTCACACTTGTGTTCGAACAGAGGCCTCTGACAAACATGACAAGCAAATCAGCCTCCTCTCTCACACAAATCACCTGCTTTGTGTGCACCAGCTTTGTCGTGACAGACTGGGTTAGTGGCCATGCTCCTGATGAGGACTTCTCGCTGTTAGCAAACTGAACTCACACCTGATTTTAAGACAAACTTGAGTTGATGGTTTGCCTTCCTTGCCCATCACCTATAAAACTCTACAGAAATCTTTACTCGCAAGGTGACATGATGTCTACCTGTAGACAAGTTCTAAAGGCAGTGCTTAAGTACATAAAAATGACGATCATGATGTATGCCAGTGAGACAAAGAGAAGTCAGGAGTATGAAAAGGAGGACACTAAAGACTAACTTCACTGAGCTTCTTATACAGAATGGAAAGTCCTTATGGGATGGATTATCTTTGTGATTATCAAGACAAATACATCTTCCACAATAGCCTAAATATTAATGTTTTGAGATGTAATGATAACCTCAAAATTTCACTGTTCACTACAAATATAAGTCACTATACTAAAAGGGCTCATTTGTAGCCATGCAGGCTTTGAGTAATGAGAAGAGACACACCCTATCAATTTGATGCTACACTTCATGATGCACATTTCACATCTATCAACTACTTACTCCCTGTTCACCGTAACAAAGTATGCTGCTACTGATATATTGAGAAATGGCCCCTATCCAGAACCACTTGATTATACCACAGAATATTTTAAATAGTGCCTGTCATGAAAGCCAGCTAAATCGGTGAGAACTCCTTCTAGCCTTATTTCAAAGCAGAACTCTAGTCTGAAACAATGTTAGGCTTGATGTTTGAGATGGAGAGAGAGATGAAATGATCTTGAGCAGTAGACTATTAAAGCTATAAATAAATTCTAAGTAGCAGAAAAGACCTAAATGTCCTAATATTTCTACTGCAGATGCTAATAGCTGCTTAATGTCGGTACTATAATTGTGTTCAGGCCATTTACTTGGCTGTGCCTGTGAGAACATGTGCAGGGCGAAGAGAAAGAGGGAGACACCCTCAGGTACCTACAGGCCACAAAGATAACATCTCAAGCTAAACTCAGAACTATACAGGCTACCAAAACAAGCATCACTTTTCTGTGTTGTATGTGCTTTGTTTTTGCTTTTACACTTCCACAAAGTTTATCTAAAACCTTTGGTTTATTACATGTAGGGCTGTACTGGATCACTCTGGATGCAGTACTTCAGGGGCCCATTTTGCACTAAGAGCTGGGACAAAGCTTTGGTCTGTCAGCTGAAAGCTTTCTTCTGCTGTACGGAAGGCTGCAAGGCTGCTGGGAGTTTCTCAGTAATCTGCATCCCTCTGGGAACGAGGTCTCTGCACTAACCTGTGAGAGAGAAGGTTGAGGGGGTAATTAAAGCCAAATATTAAAAGTTGCTCCACTGTGTAGGGGTGAAATTTAAGAGCAACAAAGCTATGGTGAGGGTCACTGTTTTCCTGCCCAGGGTTTCCTCCTTCCCACTGTTTAATGCAAACACAAGAACTGCAATTCAGGCTTTGGAGAAGAGGCACTAACTATGAGACAATTAAATAGAAGTAACCTACTTACACTGATTACTGAGATAAAATATTTAGCTGAAGATTTTAGAAAATTCATTTCTGGGAGACACAGTATCGGTGCATTTGAATAGGGCTTATTTCTCTATAAGTTACAACAAACCCAAAAGCAGCATCACTGTAAAAATAATATCTTAGCAGCCTTTGACTGCTCCAGGAGTTTAAAACAGCTGTTGGTGCAAATCATATAACAAAAAACCTGGATAATAAAAGAAGTGTTATTGCATGGTGTTTATATAATTTATGGTGATTATGCTTCCCTCTCAGGAGTGATAACTGCTATCTCATAAAAAAAGCATCTGAGAACCAATGCAGCCAGCAGGTCTTGAAAATGCAAATCCAGCTCTAAATATGAATGATGGAGGCATTCCAAAGGTTATCACAAGCTCCTGCCCTGCTTGAAAAGTAAGGTAAGGTTAAAAAATCAGCAATACAACCTGCACTGAACAATTATTTCAATTTGGGGGAAACAGCACCTCACCTTAAAGACGTAGCACGACAACTATAACATACAAGGCACCATGCAGTACTGCACAAACCTTTCAGCACAGTGTGTGCCAAATATGTACCAAATTGTGTACTGTGTTATGTAGGCATGGCAAAGCACTTAATTTGGCTACCAGTAGGGTCTTAACAAAAGAGAAAAATAGGGACAGAAATAGTAGGGCATAGTGGGGTTGTTTCTAAGCCCACACCAGTCTTATATACACTTATCTCAGGCAGAAAGGAAATTGACCAAGATCTTGCCTCTCCATATGTTAAAACTAGGTCAGTCTTTGCTCATAGTCAAAGATCTCTGACATACTTTGAAATGCATGAAGACGTGCAGGAAGACGTGCAGGAAGACGTGCAGGAAGACGTGCATGCTGCATGCATGCATTTTCTGGGAGTGTCCACCAGCGGGGACGGGGTGTCACTCACACATGCAGAGTGATCTGGAATCTGTTGCTCGAGACAGGCTAGTGAACACACCGCCCCACAGCCAAGGACCAGCACCTCGCCTGATGCATCCTGGCAAAGCAGTCCACGCCTGACTGTGTAGGTCTGAATGGCATATACCAGTAGAAACTCTTACACAAAGAGAAACACTGTTATTATAGTACTTTTATGTGCAAATATGTTATTCCACCCTTTATTATGGCTGAATGCATTCTTATGCTAACAGTATCACATTATCCCAATCCTCGGTTATACCTCTTCAGTCATATATAATATCATTTGTTATGTTTGGAGGTATACATTCATTCATGGTTATAAAGCCCAAGGGACAGTTACTGTAAAATGCTACTGCATTACTGTGTAGGAAGCCTCATTGTTTCTCATAAAGAACCATGCTTAACCTGCCTGTTAAAGAGGATGCAAGAAGAATTGGATTCATGGAATCAAGTTCCACTTTGAACCTTTTTTGAAGAATCGAACAATTGTACTACATAGTAAGATGGAACAAGAATTGAAGAATACCTCAAGTATAAGTTCGTCATACCATGAATATGAGCAGTTGAATGGAATCCAAGGGAAATGAGATGATAACTATTCTCCTGTTCTCTCTCACCCTTTCGCCACAGACACTGCAGATCTATGAGAGAGTGAGCCTTGTTGCTAGGATACCGAACATGGCTCTTTAAAGGGACCACTGAGGAAAGACTGTAGAGAAAAAAAAGAAAGTGAGAGAGTGAGATTGAGAGAGAGATTTTCTCAACTACACTAATGGCTTTTCAGTTGTTTTGAAAATGGAGCTGATCAATGAAAACAATTACACATATAACCGTACATCTCTTTTTCCCCAAAAAGACTTCACCACTTCTGCAAACCTGCAAACAATCCACACAAAAATAAATCATAAAATAAAATAAGAATCACAATAAAGAAGATATTTAGGGTCCACAGATTATGTGTTCCACTTTTGGTCTAAATTCACAAATTGTGTCGTGTATATAATCAGATTACTGTCTTTGGCATCAGACTAATGTCAAGATATCTCAAATAGGTATTGTTAAATTTGAGTTAAAGCCATTATTTGGAAGAACAGCTCAAACAAAAAGTCTGCTCCCTAAATTCTATGTGCAGTTACATTAGAGACAGTCACTCAGAATGTGGTCAATACACACCAGTCATTCTAATGTAATCAAATGTATCTTCATTCTAAAATCTTCATTCTATAAAGATTTTAAAATGGTACAATTCCACAGCCCAGTTAATTTGGAGATTTGGATGGCTGTTAATTCTGAATAATGTAACAATTACTACAATTAGGTGAATTAAAGGATCACCTGCAATTTCTTGTACAGTTTGTTGGCCTGTGGCACAGTGGTGGTTCATCAAGGTTCATTTGTCTGTTTGCAATCTGTTTGTTACCTTAGTGTCTAACTGAATGCACACTGCATATTGTTTCTAAAGTGGCCTGTCCATTTTTTGATTGGTAATAAAAATCTGCAGCATTTAAATGTTAAAAATTCCTCCTCTATTTCTCAAGAGAGAACTCAGTATGTTCTTCTCAAGTTCTTGTCCATGGCAGCTTGCAACAGCAGAAACAATCACCTGAGATGATAACAGCCTCTGCTGCAACTTCTCGGCACAAAAGGTTTGTTTAAAATGTTTGTGACGGGATTGAAGGATCATTAATGAGTGGAGCTCCACACATTTAAAAGACCTGCTGATGCCAAGAGAAAGCAGGAATGTTCCTCCTCTACCAAAAACACCCTTGATGTCTCCATAAGGCAGACAGACAGTAGATGTACGGCACTGCAAGTCTCACTCAGTTCCAGTGGAAACTGGCAGTTCAACACCAGCTTGTTAGTAAAATCTCTTGACTCAGGGCAACCATTTAAAAGTGCAATTGTACTTAATGTTATCTCTTTGTGAAACAGTGAGAAGTTTTATCTGATGAGGCTCACAAAATTGCTGTCCTCTGTATTTATATTCTTATACTAAATTAGCAGCCAACAGAGTGAATTTGTGTTCTCAAAACAAACAAATGTCTTTTGTGAGTATGTCTTTGTGAATGTCTCTGGCATTATATTCTGTTGTGGCACAGAGGAGGTGAAGTCTCGCTCCTCATCAACATTGCACAAATAGAATATTTTGTAGCTTCTCATGCATAGATGTGATAGATGTGTGTTCTCTACCCATAAGTCAGTATGAACTCCACCCATATCTGCATGATATAGGACATTCCTCACCACACACACACACATATATATA
>JAOXYF010000018.1:6266997-6280271 GCA_028565775.1 Sternarchorhynchus goeldii | reverse complement strand
TGTCTCATGTCTCACCTGCCCACCACTTTCTGTTTGCCCAGTGTCTCGTTCATGTCTCATGTCTCACCTGCCCACCACTTTCTGTTTGCCCAGTGTCTCGTTCATGTCTCATGTCTCACCTGCCCACCAGAGATGTTCCTGTGCCCACTTTCTGTTTGGCACTGGAGAAAGTTCACTTGTTGGCTCTTGACAATATCCATGTCACTATTTGCATGAACACTCATGATAATATTACATACAGTTGATAGTATCGGAAAATCAAGACAAGAAAAAGACAAACTTAAAACAGCCATCCTGACCACTTCAAACAGGAGTGTGACAATGCTAACAAATTATGATTTTATTCCATCATTTTTCTTTGAAGAATGAAATTAATTGAAAAGTCATTTGGTATAAGGTCAGCATTAGCTGAAGATCAGACCACATATTATAAATAATTTATGAAAAATGAATAATTTATGAATAATTGTTTGAAAACCTTTTTTTTTTTTTGCAACTGTAGGTGAATGTATTATCTCTTCCTGACAGGCGTGTGAGTGCTGCAAGTCACTGAAGTGAGCAGACCCTTTTAAGTAAAACACACTCGGATTAAGACACCCTCTGATTCATTTTCACACCAAAATAACTGTGCCTAAAGAATGACAGAGAATCTAGATAAGTATGGCTGAAATATTGTCAAATTTCAGAAAAACAGGTGGAATAATTTGACTTTTTGTACAAAAGGGGATGACGGTGGTGGGGGCACAAAAAAACTGCTACAGAAAGTATTTTGCAAGATTAAAAAGCATCTAAACATATATTGACACTATCTTGTTTTATTTTAACCCAACAGACCTAAAGGCACGTAAACCATAATTAAGTCTCCAGGGTGAGAGGAAACGCACAAGTTACCTGATGCAACTTTGAACTCACACTCACTTAGGCTGACAGTCATGTCAGGGCAAAACCAATGTTATGCAATTGCAATAATTTACAAGGATGACAAACTTGCTATATAAAGCACCATCGTTAATCCATCATTACTAACACCATGTGCACTGTTGACAGATATGGTGGGAGCATGGGCTCCTATTTGAACTATAGCAGGTTTACACGTTCCATGGTGAAAACTGAAAACAACCTGTTATTTTTTTTATGTGATAGTCACGTGTGCCATCACATCACGTGTGCCATCACATCACGTGTGCCATCACATCATGTGTGCCCGTCTGAACTGGATTATGACTGTTATACACCTAGAATCCACTATTTACAAAAATGGCCATTTAAATATATCAGAATGTAAAAATTACAATGATCACTTCTACAAATATGACCAAGTAATACAAAATCAGTTACTACTATGTAATTCTAACAGTTTTCTATTAATGCCTAGTATTGATTTATGAAATACAAAATGCAGTAAAAATGTAATAATAATGTAATTACAATAAACAACAACAACAACAACATAACCTAACCTCCTTCCTCAAGGCTGGGGTTGCATTTGATTTAAATTGTAAAGATGGGTGGCTGAGTGTCATGTCAGGCTTGCACTGTGTTTGTGTGTGTTTGGGTGCAATTAGCAGGAATGTGTCATCAGTATGTGTCATTTGGTTCTAATGCTATGTGATGTGTTGTCTTCCCTGCACCCACCAGCCATGCTAATGACACACTAAAAACAGTACAAACTCAACCTAATTGTGCCTAATTAAAATTTATTTGAATTTACAATATTGATCAGCAGTGATCATTTTATATGTACTGTGTGTTTTTTTGTTGTTTTTTTAGGGTAAACTGCCCACTTCTGTACACTTACCTGAGTGCAGTGGGTTCATGTTGATTCTCCTTTTGAACAGGTGCATAAATAAAAAACAAAATTGAGTAGAACATCATCGGTACTTTTTACCTTCTACCCAGCGTAGTTTACAACAGCGCAGTAAAGACGTAAACACGTGTTGCTCACCAAATAATTAGCTTGCATCACTCATTACAAATTCCATGTCTGTTTTGCATGAAAAGACATTTGGATGATCCAGCTGGGCACTTTCCAGTGCTTTAGGTGCGCAATGCTGACACAGACTGTTTAAAAAAATACAAAACACACACAGACCATCATTCTTGCTTTCATTTTCTCAGCTGCCTTGTTTTTTAAGTACTGTTATATGACAGGGAGGGGCTGTGATGGGCTGAGCAGGTTTACAGTCCGAGAGGACATGATTCACGGTGATTTAATTGGAATAATGTATGAAATGAGTCACACTTGCAGTCTGCAGCGTTAACTCCCACCTGCACCAGCCTCGACAGAGATCAATGCACCTAACCTCAATTCAAGAAAACATCCTTTAATGGATCCCCTGGGGACCCGTGCTGGGCCTCGTCTCTCTGTTTATTTATTTATTTTAATTTGTCTCACTATAGTTCACACTTTTTAATTATCCACCAGAGGATAGAAAAGCCCACGTCACAAGGCAATTTTTTATCCTGTCACACTCAACAATACAATTTCATCACCTTAAATCAGTCTGTGACATATGTGGGTTTACCGTCCCCTGTGATAAGTTAAAACTGACAGAAGCTGGTGAGACCAAAAATATAAACTTGTCTCTCTTGTAGGAAAAGAAAGTTGGTAGGTATCAGGATAGTCTGAAACTACTGAGTGAATTTATGAGATGTTGTAATGATCACACAAAATAATACATATTTACTAGAATAAATGACATTTTTTAATCCCTCTGAGACAAAGGAGAGAGGTGAGGCAGAAAATTGCAAAAATATTACCTTTGCATATTCTCTCTCTCCATTTCTTTCAATATGGAAATTAGGGAAATTAACAATTTAATTTGTCTAACATATAAAACGTTTCCCCTGTACAATCAGATTAAACTCTCAGAATAATAAAACCGTTCTCCTTCCAAACAGTACAAAAAAAATGAAGAAATACAGGGTAGGTAAACTGTTGCTATTTTTGCCCTTTTTAATGAACCCTAACAAGTTCTCTGTATACTAAATTGATGTATTGAGAGTTCACTATATTTTCAAATAGGTTATTTCTGTGTATGGTGCACACTGCTTCAGGGCCTGTTTAGTATATACACTGACTACAGTTCTGCACTGACAACACACAGGTAATTAAGAGTAAAAGACAGTAATTGGCAAAGACGTGTGTCAGACTTTGGTTTTCACTTCCTGGCTTTACTGACTGCACAGGTGTAGTTGTAACCTAAGCTTGAGCACAGCACATCCTCATAGCAAGCAATTATTCATCTGGGAAAAGTATTATTTTGCTCTGTCTACTTTTTTATCATCACATTGAACTTCTTTCATACTGATACTATAATGAGTGCCTTAGTGTGGGCAATCGTATTCCTCTTACATTCCCTTGCCTTCCCAGCGCTGTCTCTGAGTTTCTATTGCTTTGTGCCACATATTATGAAAGGATTTAGAAAAGATTTCTGATCCTTCAAACAGCACATCAATATAAGATTCAGAAACTGCACAATGAAACGATGTCATGAACCATTAGATTTTCTGTAGTCTCATAGTTTGGAATTTTAAAAAGTGATAGAGGTTGGATTTTACTAATAATTGAACATAAGAAAATAACAGTCTACCGCTCCACATGCCACACAAATTAGGTACAATAAGACAGTCTAACCTCAGCAGAAAGCACATGCTCCCAGACAGCACAAATCCCCATGCTTATAATTGTAACTGTGACTCACCACACACTGCCTGCTTCGCCCCCATAATACACACCTCCTCAAGGCCAGCAGTGCGTCACACTCCTCACCTGTCCACACACACCACCGATGGGCCACCAGATCAAAAGTCTGAACTCCTGCCACCCAACATCCTCCCTTTATTAGAAGTTTACAAGAGGTGCAGAACCCTTCTAGTACTTTAGAGGCAGTACCTCACTCTTCATCATGGTTAAACACCTCCATTAATGTTACCCCCTAAAGAGCTTAGATACATCTGATGAACCCTAGCAGACACATGGGAGAGAGGATACCCAACCTACCCTTAATGAACACTTTCAAATGTTTCATACTCATTCATGTGCTGTTGTTCCTGCACCATTTTTTCCATCAAATGAGCTTGAGGGTCCTTATTGGACCATATGTGAGATGATGCAGTTCGGTCCTAGGGGGTATTTTACTCTACCGCTTCAGACAAGAGCTTGTGATTGGAGTTAACTCATGTCTTCATTCCACTCCTCATTTGTATTGCAGGCTTGGTACGGAGCAGCAGAAATTACCATTCGGAGGTATAAATTATATTGTCAGGCAGCTGGCTCAGAGTGATTCGACAGGTCATCTCGCCCTGGAGTGAGTAGAGAGAGAGAAACAGATTAGCCTCTTATTATAGGAAAGCATTCTAGGAGAGTCAGATCATGGGTCACGGGCTTTCATTATCCTCCTGTCATGACAAAATCATTACCGACACCTTCACGTGTGTGGAGATTTTGACAAAAAACTAGAGGTTGGTAAACAATTATTTATATATACTAAGTGCAGAGATTTTCAGTAATCCTCATCTTACCCTTGTGTTAATGCATTTCATTAGGTGTCATTATGTGTTGTTTGTTGAGATAAACGGCAAGAACTGAGCATGAACGATGACTTCAAAGTGTCTCCATGACTGAATCGAAAGATGAATGAATCATTTGATGCAGTAAATTAGCATTTCAGTGAATGGTGTTTACCCAGCACTGTTTCGGGGAGCACAGAGGGTTTCCCATAGTGGCTGTGTTATGAACGTAGCGTAACTCCAGACACTACACTATGACAGCAGGTTCCAACATGATACTCATGCTTAATGCATATCATTTAAGAGCATAAAAGTATATTTAAGGGATTAAAAAAATGTTAATTAGACAAATTCTCCTGATTATAAGCCCCGCATTTTTAATGATGAGAGCCATGTAAACAAGGCTTGTATAATATGTCTAAACTGACTGCCTGTCACTTGTATTTCCCAAGGTCTGATGTATTAATAGTATTATTCATTAATTTTGAATGGAATCCTCACTCTCTTTTCATAGTGCTCTATCAACTGGCTCAGTTATTAAAACACATTAACCGCCAATTATGCACTAATTAAACCAGATCAGTGGTGAGGGCCAGTGTAAGGAGCATATTAGTACATTCTTCCGGTTGGGTTGCCTTAGAGATTATTGGAATTATGTGCAAATATCAGAGAAGGTATAGCTGTCTCTTGTGAATACTATAGATGAATAATTGATCAGAATAACAATGTTCGGCCAGTTTTATTACAACAGAATTAGCGGAGGAATCATCCATCAGGACAAAGCTTTGCCTTCTAGTCCACCTGGAGTCACTACACTACACTACACTCCACCTGGAGTCACTACACTACACTACACTCCACTCCACCTGGAGTCACTACACTACACTACACTACACTCCACCTGGAGTCACTACACTACACTACACTCCACCTGGAGTCACTACACTACACTACACTACACTCCACCTGGAGTCACTACACTACACTACACTACTGAGTAGTGACTCCAGGTGGAGTGTAGTATAGTGTACTTTAGTTATGTTCCTAAAATCAGTAGCAATGATACACTTCTACTAATGTATTTAGTGTTTCTACATGGCCATGACTTTCTGTGGTCATTTAATTAAGTAAAATTAGGAAATGCAATAGTAAAACTAGGAAAACACCTTCCTTGTATTTAAAAAGGTTCAATTTAAATATATTCTGTATGAAGATCATGGTGTGTATTTGACATAAAAATAAAAAGCAAAACAAACAAACAGCACCTCCTGCCCGAATCTGAAGAATCGCTCAATTCACCCAATATTTTAAAAAAAGAGTTGTGATTGCAGATATGGACTCGATGTTCTTAAGAGCAAATTTCAATCATGTCTAAATGACAGAGTGAGACCCTAATCATTATCTCTTCTACATCTCCAAAACACAGATTATACTTGAAGCAGTTCCATCTTGTAAACAGAGATTAAAATTCAGATGGTTTGATTAGTAATTCAGCATAGCTAATCTCCATCTGTAAGAACTTTTTTAACCACTCATGCATAATCATTTCTCAAACCTCTACTGGTGCATGCTCACACCATTCAGGGCTGAAATCATTTACACAGTAAAAACATCCCATACCTTGGTGTGGAGTAAAACCTCACCAGCAAAGAATGAAATGCGGTGCCAAAATGCGAACTAATCATGTATTAATGCATTTAAATGTCAAGTGAAAATAGCTCTACCTGAAAATGTGTTCATTTTCCAATAACAGGAACAGGTCTCATTATATTACCTGTGCAAATGTCAAGGCCTGCGATGGTGAGGTGGTGTTGATGGGACCGACGGGAGGAGGTTGAGCAGTCAGCTCAAAGTGTGACACGCTGAAGACGCTGGTGGCTTTGTCATGGTGGTGGAACCAGTACCTCGGGGCCTCGCGCCTTTGTTAGTCATGTTTATGTGATTTCAGTGGCGAGAGAAGTGGATGGTTCAACCCTTGAGAAATAATGATTCAGGTCAAGAAAGGCCAGCAAACTAGCAGCAGCTCTGCTTATTCAAGCCAATATGTATTTTGAAGAAGGTGTTTCCCTTAGGCTGTATGAACAAAACAAATGTGATTTGATTAGGTAGAGTGGCAGCTATAGGTTTTTAATGTAGAGCCTTTTTAAACAGCAACACATGACTTTAGGTATGGTAACTACAAAAACCATCCACAAATGATACGTATGTGCAGGAAATTCTCTTGATGCAAGAGCATTGTGATCCATAGTTTGGAAATCCATTCCAAATCTTGAGAGAGTGAATCCAGAAAAGCAGCTGGTACTGGGTATAATGCTTTGGCTTAAGAAAGATGGTCTAGAGCTATTCAACATATCTGCCATTAACACAAACTGAACAAAAAGCACTATTATATAAGGTTGGGTGGTAATTCAGTATATTATATTCAGTATATTATAAGTTAATAATAACAATGTTACTAAAATGCAGATAAAAACATAAAACCAGCTGTTTTTTGTATACATTATCACTGTTGGCACTGTGGTCTCTAGCAGATCTACAGTTTGGATCTTTGGAAAATCCATGACTTCTAAAGAAACGGAGGGGATAATGGCTCCAGTCATTAATTCCCTTGGATGGCATTCTTTGTGAAGACCTATATGACAGGTCAAACGCATTACTCTTCAGAAAGACAAGACAGTCTACTCATAAATTGATTTGGATATGCCTTTCCTCTACCATGGCCACATTGATATTTTCAGCAGAGAGTGCTTCACCAGCAAAGTAAATACCAAATGTCTGTCTGAAAGAGATGACCTTGGGAAATATCCAGGATGATGAGATGATACATTCTGGATGTGTATGTGAGTGTGTTAGCTCACTATCACCTGCTCCAAACCAAGATTAAATGGCACGAAATGATAACAGGATTGAACTGACTACTGATCAGTGGCTGACATGCTACTACTAAATCTTTCCTGAAATTCTCTCTTCATGATGCGGTAAATACATGTTTTCTATTTTGCAGAAGAAAAGAACATTGCTTAAAATAGCAAAATTTCTTGTAGCCCTGATGCAATTTTTCTGAAAAGAATGTTAATAGCCCTCTCTCTCATCTGTCATGAAGATGGATCTTATTGTTTCACTACTTTAAGCCTTTATCTTTCATTAAAGTGTGACATTTATTTCACTGTGTTTTCCTGCATACAGATGCCCTGAGTCAACAGTGGGAAAATAAAACCATTGAAATGAATGACTTTCCAATCAACACTAAGCCACACTGGCAAAGATGGTTGTAGTCATTTTCAGAATTCCCTGAAGACATTCCTGAAATAAATTACCAAGAATGATTTCTATGTCACTGATGGAGTGTATGAGGGATTGTCCTTAAGGCATAATACACTAATTCTGGTGGAAAAAATTTAAATATCATTAACTTTATTTTATTTTAGGATTAAGAAATTCAATATTGTATTTTATTCAGACTGTTTATGTGCAAACCACTTTAAATTCTGTCCAACTCTCAGATGATACAAAAATAATCAGGATTTAGCTTTTCTACAAATCAAAATAATCAAGATATGGTATTTCTAAAATGAAAATAATCAGGATATGGTGTTTCTACAAATCAAAACAATCTGGGTATGATGTTTTCACAAATGACATTTCATGTTTATGTTCATATTTGTACTCTCATCCCCAAAAAGATTATTTCTTTCCATTTGTGTTTGTTCTCTATTGTTGCAGTGAAAACACAACTCAGGAGTGCTTGTTTAATCTCAGCATGACTCCATCGTGGAAAACTCTGGAGTGATGCGTCTGATTCCAGACTCCCGATGCTTCAGTTACTGGCTTGCCTGGGAATTCAGCTTCCTCGAGAAGAGTAGAGTGAGACAGAGAGGGAACGAGAAAGACCAAATGTAAGACTAACACAGGAACAGGTGGGGGTGGGAAGAGAAGTAGGGAGCTGGAAATGGTATTGATTATTGATGCTGGCATGGTATCACACATGTAGTCCTGTAAATATGTGCGCATGGCTTGACAGGAAGTCTGTAACTAAGACTTGGGCATGAAGACGATATATGACAGAAGGGCTGAAGAGACAGAAGAAGAGCCCACTGATTTCAGGGCCACTTTTGCACTCACTATGACAGCTCCATTAGTGTAAATGACAGAGTGTGATACTCCCAGAAACAACTATACCTGTGGAGGGGAAATAACCTCAGCAACAATGATGGAGGACAGCACTGTGTTGAGCAATAATCTGTGCTGGGGAAGTCTGGCACTTTGTTCTGAAATGATAGTTGTTGTAGGCCTGTTGTACACACACACATACACACATGCACGCACACACACACACATACACACATACATGCACACACACAATTTAGAATCTATTTAGATTCTCTCTACTTCTCTCTCTCTCAAGATATATATAATGTATATAATATAATGACTTGAAAGCTACTGAACCATTAGGTATTAGATAACTTGGTTTGTAATTCAGTGCAGTTATTTTAATG
Source organism: Sternarchorhynchus goeldii (assembly GCA_028565775.1). NCBI lineage: Eukaryota > Metazoa > Chordata > Actinopteri > Gymnotiformes > Apteronotidae > Sternarchorhynchus > Sternarchorhynchus goeldii. Next base: position 6,271,260 of record JAOXYF010000018.1, on the reverse strand, counting down.
AATGACAGTTGTAATTTAGTCAGGTGAACTTCTGAAATGGCTTAAGGAAACATCCCCATTGTGTTGGTGTCTTTGGGAAGTTTTCTTTCTGCAACACTGCTTTTTGGAAAACTTGAAGCCTGGAGCCAGCGTGTCAGTGAATGAAAGTGTTCTTTGATGAAATACGTCGTGTGAGTTTGTGGTGTGCTACAACTTGACAATTTGAAGAACTGCATTCAATATTTTCATAGGAGTTGCAAAGGGTGAACTTGGTGAGAGGAATTATGAATGACACTTGACAGCACAAGGGCCAAACATTTTTGCTCAGTTGTCATAACTACAATTTTATGCACAGCTAGTTTCAACTGACTGATGGTGCTTGACTGAGCTTGCATATAAGTATATGTTATATATGTAAGTATATGTTATATGTAATGTGACAGGCACTGAGGGGGATAACCATGGCAACATTACATGTTGAGTGTATCCAGAGAAACAAAGCTGGTTTTAAACATCAGTTCATTTCAGACAGAAGAGAAAATGGCTTCTGTGATTTCAGTAATTTCTGTGATTTCTTTAACGCAACCAAACTGATGTAATAGTACAAAGTCTCTCAAAGGTGAATCAGACACAAATGTCTTTCACAGAAAAATAAAAAAATACATTTTGCCAAAGTTTAGGTTCCCCAAAGCTTCATATTTTTTTACTTTAAATACCCAAAACATGTTTCAAGCCCCAAGAAATATGTTTCATGGCAATGTTAAAATCACACATTCGCCAGTAGAGCATTCCAGTTTTGTGCCTTTGTAGATTGTTTTTGTATTCAGTCTTGCTTGTGGCGATTGTTTTGGAAGAGCAAGATAGCAAATGGGGGAAGCTAGGGTAGGATACAGGGCATTTGTTCAGGTTTCATCATGCCTAAACACTTCTCTAAGGAAACACAATGTAGCTTACATTTTTAGTCTCTATTTACAGATTCACTCTCATGAGGTCATGTGAGGCCAGTGAACTGTAGTGGAACGGGAGCATGGTGAGTCATGAACTCTCGCCTTCAGGCCCATTCCCCGATTGGTTGCTGCTGTTTGGAGAAAAAACAAAAGCAAAACAAAACCCAACTGTTTATTTTCCACTCATACTTTATATTCAGCTGAGTTGCACAGATTTACACTGGGGGAATCAAGGTGCTTAAAGGAGCAAATATTTTTTAAAGCATATTTTTTAGACATATCACAGTGTTTGAAATAAAACGCTCAGAAGGATGAAAGAGTCATCAGGGCCACTGCAAGTGGTACCAGGGCATTATGAACCTGTCAGGAGGACCCCCCCCCCTCCTAAAGTGCTGTTTGCATCTTTCTGTTAGTCCTTATCAGACTGCATTGGCGCTGACATGCATTATGACTGATTCTCCACTCTTGTCACTGATTAAATTTCCATTAGCCACGCTTACCAGTTGTTGTGGCACGGAGAGCTGCTGAAAGATGTTCTCCAAATGTGATTGCCAAGAAGGGAGCAGAGGTGGGATAATGACACAGTAACATGATTTGAGGACGCGTACTGTGACAGCCTGCCTCTCTCTCTCTCTCTCTCTCTCCCTACAGTCCTTCTTTTAGCTCTTTTTCTATTTCTCCCTTCTACTTCGGTGTATTGACTTGCTTCTCATCTTCCAAGAACATGACAGTGAACTCAGAGCAAGAGACAGAGGAGTGTTGGAAGTGGGCTGCACTGCAGTGCTCTATTTAAATCATGTGGTTCGCTGATAACATATAAATAAATGATAACAGCTATCACGAGACTCCCACGTCATTCTTCTCTAAATTAAAAGGTACTAGACCCATCTTGGCACTTCATCTGTCACACTAAATCTGCGTCTTCGCAGAGCTGCTCCTGCCTAAAGCCGGGTATTAGCTTCAGGATCCGACTCACATGAGACGCTGGGTGTTCTGGGCTGAGGGTTAGCTGTGAGGCTCCCCATTAGCTCTAATGACCAGCAGGATTAATTAATGTGAGGAGGACTGGCTGCATGGAGACCAGTCTCCCCCTCATTAATCCGCTTGCAGGTGTTCTACTGCCACACTCTCCCCCTCCGTCTGCACATGGAGAAGATCGACGAGACGCTAGCCTACACTGCCTCAATCTTATTAGCCAGCCACTGAAATCATGCCATGGAGAGACCTTCTAGCCCTGGGCAGCTGGAAATGAGAACCCAAAACAGACAGGAGAGAAATGAGACTGTAGATCACTTAGTAATTGGGAATTGGGAAATTGACTTTGCATTGCTGAGATTTCTTTTGCGATTTCTTTAACAAGAAACACATACAGACATCCAATATGAAATTTTGATTGGAATTGAGAAAATTGTATCACAATGCACCATGCCTGTCAGGGACCTGATCATTGTGCTGAAGACACTGCATTTATAAAAAAGAAATGTTGAACATTTTCTAACCATCAGTCGAGCAAAATGATTTAGCAAAAATGGGTCCCTTGAATGATGTACTTACTTGGATAAACAGGCCAGAAAATCACCTGGTCCTTTGTTTCTTTTGTTCTGGATATTTTTGAACAAAAAAGACTTGCTTCAGCAAAACCTGCTGGACAGCAGCACTCAGCTGGGCTGCTTTAAGATGTCCCAGGATTCAAAAAGATGCAAATTTACTCAGTCTCTCCTATAATTGCTTGAAGGGATTTTACTTTTACCCAGTTAGACTGAAGTCCTGTGTGTTACTGTACCTTACATACAGGGGACTCGTCACTTTCAAATGAGTGTATTCCTGTCTAAGGTGAAGCTAGGCTGTGACAACAAAGCAAATAAAGAACTAAATAACATTTTTACCAGTAAATTACATGTAAATTGATTACTGTTGCCTTACTTGATCTCTGCATACATGATTTCAAACAGAAATATATAACCATAAATGTACTGAATAAATAAGTACATTTCAAACAATGGAATAATAACAGCAGCAACAACAAAATGCTTCTGCTACCGTTTCACTGTAAGATCTCTGACAGACGCAGCAGGTCTAACCCTGTACATGAATGCATTTGAGCAGTAATTTAAACAATTTTAATCGAACTGAAACCTACCCTCAAATTGTTGAAGTTTTACTTGGAGCAAAATTATTTTTTAAAAACCAGGTAAACCACAAAATGTAGTTTATGTAATATACACACTGAATAAATATACACACCCAATACAAAATTTTCAGATTCAGTTTTGAGATTCAGAGGAAATTTGACTGAGTGTGGGAGTTTAACTGAGAGTGTGGGAGTTTAACTGAGAGTGTGGGAGTTTAACTGAGAGTGTGGGAGTTTAAATGAGAGTGTGGGAGTTTAATCAAATTACTACTGCTAAGAAAACAATCATGGTCTTTGCACTTTTTAAAGGACAGAGTAGGACAGATGATATGGTTCATTAAATCATGCTTTTAGAAGACCACTGAAAATGCCAGAGTAAAATGAATGTTACAGATGAGCTGTGCCTTGGCTGGAGGCGATGATCAGGGCAGGGCCCGGTGCACTGAATCACACCACAGCAAACTCCTGATGAATCAGTTATCTTGAGCTCATGGTGAGGTTACATGGTAACGCTTCAAAAAACAGCACTATTCTGATGAGGGGAAAGATTCTGAAACAGACTTTGTGGGTCTGTGCATAAATCAGACCAAAGGTAATCCCCCACAGAAGTACTCATGTCTAGAAATGTACCCCTGTACAGGAGCTGGACGGTTTCCAAGATAGAACACTGTGAACTATTGCAGCTGAAGATCCAGACGGGCAGGGATAAACTTTTAATAAGCCAGACCTCAGCCAATTACTCCATCAGTGAGAACCCAGTGGAAGAATCTTAGGAAGAGCAGCAGGACAGATCAAATTCAGTGTGATGAATGAATGGCACATCAGAGGTATTGCACTTTACAGATATGCTGCCATTAGCCATTACAACGTAAATAATTAGCACATCTCAAGGGGACATATTACAATATTAATTTCAGATGGGCCCAATGAGGCTGTTAGACAGAAAAACAAATCCACCATTCTTGCTTCAAATTTGGTTCATATGTTGGCACTTAATAAACAAATCATCAGGAAGATGAAATACAGAATAATAATAATAATGTGTGTGTGTACATTCCAACTGAATACTGAAACTACATCTTATTATGTAGACATTACTAAATTAACATATCAATATTTTTTGTGCAATACCCTCAATTGTGCAGTTATGCAGTCAAATATCTCTCTCTCTCTCTCTCTCTCTCTCTCTCTCTCTCTCTCTCTCCC
>JAOXYF010000018.1:6238062-6252482 GCA_028565775.1 Sternarchorhynchus goeldii | reverse complement strand
ATAAACACACTCCTAAACCTTGTGGTCAGCCTTCCCAGAAGAGTTGAAGCTGTTCTAGCTGCAAAGGGTGGACCAACATCATATTGAACCCTGTGGATTCGGAATGGGATGTCACTTAAGCTCATATGTGAGTCAAGGAAGGTGAGCGAATACTTTTGGCAATATAGTGTATGCACAAATGTGATATCAAAAGGTCTATAAGTCAACGGGTGAAGCCTCCCACGGTGCAGAAACAGTTTATTATAAGTGAATACACCCCCCACTTGGTTCAATTTGAAAAACGAATGGTTTCTTTAGATACAGAACCTTACAGTACATGCATAACTACCTACTACGACTCAAATGCAAAATTCCTATCCTACATATTTTTGTAAATCTGTGTCACATGGTTTTGTACATACCACCCCCACTTCCTTATTTGGATGTTTAACAGCACCTCCTGTGGTCTACTGACCACTGACTCCACCCCATTAACCCCGCCTCCTCATCAATGGTCTACTAACCACTGACTCTACCCCATTCACACCACCATCTCATCACTGGTCTACTAACCACTGACTCTACCCCAGCCAAACACTGTCTCCACCCGATTAACATCTCATGCTCCTCACCTGCACCTCTCTCCTGTTAAATAACGACTGGGACTTGTGCACCTACTTTTTCGTTTGTCACTAAGTTGCATTTGTCTGCCAGTTGCCAGTATTTGTGTTTTTGACCTCTGCTTGTTTAAATCGTTGCCTGACTAAAAGCCTATTCCCCAGGATCCTGTTTGCACTTGTTTTTTTACTTCAGACAGTCTGTTTTGGACTCTTGTGATTCGTTTACCTCATTAAATCATCGTGCACGTGCATCTTGCCTCTGGGCCTTATTCATTACCATCACCAACTGCCAAGAAAAAGTCCTCATAAGTGTGTCGTACCTGGCCAGTACACCTGATTCTGAAGCCTAAAGTCTTCATAAGTCAGTCGTAGTTGGCTAGTACAAGTGATCCTGAACTCCAGTGACTGCAGCATTAACATTATCACCATGTATTTCAATAAACAAAGAAAACACACAAAGTCACCTCTTGCAATGTCATTTTAAATAACTTGAACTATTATTAAGACTGTGACGAAAATCTTAACAGAAGGCGAAATTTGTGTGTAATCTAAACACCAGCGTGCAGTAGATTAGCAATCTGTTTAAATGCTAACCCCCTTTTTTAGTAGAGTGGAATTTTAGCCAGGTTCTGAAATGCATTTGGTTTCTCCTCATAACAAAAACTCTTAAGTGAAACCACTTTATCTGCACTCACGGAAATGACACTCCTCTCAGCTCAGTGAAACCTGCTATTCAACTCCAGAATAAACCCACATCAATCACTAAAATGTCAACAAACAAAGCAAAGGACACACTATCAAAAAGTAATCTCATGGAAGACATGTACAACCCATGGAAATATAGAACTGATGCAGTAAATATATCTCTGTAAGGGTAAAAAAATGTCTGAACTGCAAACACACGTTGACAAGAGAAGTCAAGGATTTAATATTCCTGCGTTTCACTCTGGGGAAGCTGCGTGTGTGGGCCAGGTAACGCAGTAATGCTCAGAAGGTTCTGCGACAGTACAGCGTCAGAAAAAAGAGTAATAATAAAACAAGTGCAAAGCGAACGGGCTAATCCTCTTTTCTCCGAGCAGTTCAGACAAAAGCGGCTGCCATTCTTGCATGCAAATTGGCATCCTCGGTGCATACAGGATGTAAGATGGGACTTATTAAAGTGGATTGATTGTTTTTTCATGTTAACTCTAATGGGATTCTAAAATGTGTGTACAGAAGTTCACAGAAAGCTTAGGCCCTGGGGCACATGCCCTTAGATCTCTGCCAAAGACAACGCGTTGCACACAGGTCTCCTTAATCTCTCCCACACACAGCGAGCATGTGAACACCCAGAGCACCTCCACTAAGGCCTCTGCGTCATCAGGGCAGCATCAGATGCATTTACACATCTGGGGGGGAAAAAGTCCAGTTCAGCCCTGGTGAGGATCCCTCAGCCTTTCCTCTTAACGGAGTCAAAAAAATACATTCATGGCACAAGAGGGGGTTTGACATGGAATGTGGGATTAAAGAGATGATTAGAGATTCTGTCCAGCCACAGCGGGGAGGAAAACGTCAGGAAGAACCAGAGGGAGTGGGAGGGAGGAAGATGACTGGCTGTGTATTTGATAGAAATGAAGAAAAAGATCAATAAATTTAATGATAGCTTTACAGAACGAATAATTGATGGGTTCTCAGATGTCTGTACACCTGAATAATCTCAGAACACCACTTGAGTATACCGGGCTGTTTAGCTGTACCAGGTGATGCTTAATTGGCAACCAGGAGCCACACATTAGAGTCAAAACTGGCCCCCATCTGTAGCTTCACAACCTTGTTAGATGGACATGAAACTCTCCATTGCCACTGAAAAACAAGTGACATTTATGAATGTCACAACCTTTCATAACCAGATTTTAAAAGTCCTAAAGGTTTTATTTGGCAGTATTAACAGAAAATAACTAACATGGCAAACACTGACCTGTGGTATTAATGGATGTTTTAGGTGGTATTAATGGATGTTTTAGGTGGTATTAATGGATGTTTTAATGTTTTAGGTGGTATTAATGGATGTTTTAGGTGGTATTAATGGATGTTTTAGGTGGTATTAATGGATGTTTTAGGTTGGCCTATCGTGGGTCTGCATGGGGGAGCAGGATTTCAGCTGTGTGACAGTGAGTGACTGTGAGGGAGAGCGAAGTGAACAGGAGAGTGATAGAGGTCCAGACATGTCCAGAGCAGTACGCAGATTTTCTCCATAGGCATCAGCGATAATTGGGTGCTGGGATAAGAAATAACCCAGTCATGCTCTGCTGCTAGTGAGTGCATTGCACTCCAGAGTCCAGGATAATGACAACACACTGGCAACGCGTGAAGGTAGAACATGCACAAATGTTTTTATTACATGCAAGGTGAGAACAATTTGTAAGGTGTAACTAGAGCTAAGGCATTATTTTTGACATATACTACATTTGACAAATAAATGGTGTTTGTACTAACTCATTTTATATATCAATAGGCAGGCGAGTGGGGTATAATGAAGTTATATGCAATGCACTACAAGTGCTAGAAGAAAATTCTACTGTGTGTGAAATAGTTATGATAAAAATGGAACCTGTACAGCAACATATTTTCATAAACATTAGTTTTATGTACTATTTTGTTGTTGTTGTTGTTGTTGTTGTTAAAAAAAGCCTAAAAGCATGGACCTTCCATGGACCAACGCTCTGTGAGTTGCACTGGGGATAAAAATGGAGCTAAGCAGACCATTCTGAAGCATGCGGAAACCTTCTGCACAGATAAAAACACTAAAAGGTTCTCTTGTGAATAAAAGCCCTGAGGTTGGGAGGCCATTAGGGACACACAGAGACAACCCAAACCTTGTTGGCATGACAACCCAAAAGTCTGCACTAATCTCTTGGCCACCAGTTATCACAGTAATCCTTGAGAACACAAGATGCAGTGGGGTCTTCGTCCAAAAGCTCAAGAGAGCAGCCAGGAGCCCCTTTCAACAAATAATCCCAATTACAAGTGTCAATTAAAAGGATTGGCGCTTGAAGCCGATATTAACGACTGTACGTCAGCCTTGGACCTACAGACACTTACATCACTGATTATGCAATAAATTTCAATGGCAGCCAACAGCCACTACTTGACATGGATGGCAGGAGTATTTATGAATCTGCAGATCCCATCAAGTACCACATAAAGTGACATAGTTGGCGCTGGTAATATTAGACTAGACTGGTATTACCAACTATGCCCTGTTAACTTCATATTTTGAACCCAGAGAAGGAGGCTTCAAATTACAAATTAAAACATTCTCTGTAAGAGATGTTAACTGCCATGCCAGCCATTAGTTTAGCTTCTCCCAATCATGCTCCACGTGTATTATTTCCTCTTTTAACTCATCCATATGAAACAGCACTGCAAACCAACTTACTAATGATATTCCCTCTTTGCTGAAACCATTTAAAGACAATCCCATTTGCATTTTAAATTCACTGGCTATCATTTTCCACATTTGCATTCGCACACTGTACTGCCATATCCGAGTGTGTGGGGTGGTGGGGGGGTGAGATCGCTATGCAGAGGTACAGATTTGACTTAGGCGCTTTGATCATGCAGTCGAGTAATATAAATAATTATGTATATTTATATATAGACAGAGAGCGAGGTAATGTTTGAGATGGGATTGAAATGAGGCTGACAAGATAAAAGCGTTGCTGAGATCAAGAGCGAAGATGAGAGGCGGGAGGAGGGAATTAGCAGATAAGAGAAAGAGGAGACAGGACCCTGTCAAAACAATGAATGCACCACGCAACTGTACGACAAGCATGTGCAAGAGAAACCGCTAACGCTCGCCGCCGCTAACGCTCGCCGCCGCTAACGCACGCCGCCGCTAACGCTCGCCGCCGCTAACGCACGCCGCCGCTAACGCTCGCCGCCGCTAACGCTCACCGCCGCTAACGCACGCCGCCGCTAACGCACCCCTTCTTGTTCATCTGCCTTACCAGCACGCTACTGCAGGCACCGTGAGGAGAAGAGGGAAGGACCGTCCCTGGACCAGGACATAATACACTGTGGAGGGGAAACCTGCAAAGCATATGACTTACGATTACAGCACTTTCGAATGTGGCACTTCCAATTAGAGCACCGTGTCTGAAGCCCCCGGCCCCCAACCATGAACGAGGGCGGGTCCGGCAGAGCATTGTGGGGGCCTGACACCATCGCTCTGCACTATGAACTGCACTGGGATGAACCTGAGAGGGATCGCCGCACTGGGGGAGATAATCGGAGCGAGAGGGCGTGCAGGAGAGGTACTGATAATAGAGCGTAGGAGAGCAAGCACCAGGAGAACGGATGCGGGTTGTAGTGATCTTTCGCTGCTACCTGTTCAGAGCGGTGCACGTCGTCTCGGAGAACGGTGAGAGCCCAACGCTAAAGATGCATCTGCAGCAGAGGCAGGGGTCAGGAGATCTGATGTCTGGGTAGGAGGGTTGAGCCCATGAACAATGCATGTGTGACTGTCGCGTACTTATACAGGTATAAAAATGGCAGGTGCACAGAAGCCTTTGGAACATGTCAGAGGGACATGGTTGTAAATAAATGAACATTTTGCTTTACTGCTTGGTGTAGTAAAGGCAGATGGGCCATTATGAACCAATACAAAAATGAACAACATCAAAGTGGACAAAGACAGACATGTACAGGCAGTGTGTGATATACACATTCTTACAATTTTGCATTTGCAAAATTAACCTTTTCATAGAATGACACAAAAGTATTCACAGTGCGATGCAGTAGTTCATATGGTGTCCTCTGAGCAGTGAAAAAGCCTGTTAACCTGCATCTTAGAGGAGCATTCTGAAACTAAAAGAGTTAATTGCTCTGCAGCTCAAACCTCCATTGCAAGCTTCTGAACCTTGAATCTATACCAAACACATCTGTATGCAGGCCAAGGCACACTATTGATTTTCGAGCTATTCTGGGGCTCATGTAAACACAGGATCATTTAGAATGGGGATGTCTTCAACCAGAGCACACACTGGCCACTGGTTGACCAGGATGAACGAAAGCAATGATGCTGTGCACTGTGTCTGTTTAAAATCTAGAGGTCACGTTATGATATATGACACAACATCTGCTTATCATCTACAACCAGAGATGAGGGTGTTTTTTTTTCTTCCTACAGTGAAGGTTGGCTAGTCGGCACAGGAAGCTCTCCTCTCTCCATCCTTCCCACCAGCCTGATATGTGACAAATCTGATAAGCGCACCTGAAAGAATTGCTAAACAGGATTAAGCCCCGGTAGGCTGCTGTGCCCCTAGTGGCCTCCTCTGAGAGAGGAAGAATTCAGAGAAATCGGAGAAGGTGCAAGGAAGGAGAGGCCGTGGAGCTTTGAAGCGGTGCGCTTGTTGGAAAAAAGACAGGAAGGCGGCATGTGAAGGGTATGTCTTAGAGCCGTTTAAAAACGCCGGCAGTCTGAAGGTTTAAACAGCTTAAACCGGCTCTTCAATAGCAAACGCTGAAATGATTCATTTGTCATCACTGTGATGCGCCAAAGCTCCGTGCTCCAAACATCCATGGTTCATTTTGCTAGCAAGAATACGCCTGGGTGAAGGAAAGGTTAGCCTCCTCATACACCAGCCTGTGTGTGGAGACTCTCCAGCGCTCGTTAAGGTTAAACATTCGTTAAAAAGTAGACCTTCACAATGCTATAGATGTTCAGCTGGAACACTAACGGATTTTACAACCACTGAGCTCCAGCAAGACCCAAAGCAATAAGCTGATTTAGACATTATTACACTGAAAAATAATCACAGGAGATCATGGTAAGTTAAAAATGGTACATTGTAGCAAAAACAGAGCTGTGTTAACACTTCAGCAGCTGCATAAACAAGACAAGCTCAGAACATACAAGCAATACCGCAAAGTAACATTTCCAAACAAAAGACACTCCTGAATAGAAGCGAAAGGAACGTTTGTTCATCCCAGTACCACAGCAGTTCATTCCAATGCCAGGAAAGTGTTGGTTTCACAGCTGATGTTGTGATTATGTGCGCCGGGACGTTAACAGTGAGCAAAGTCAAGGTGAAAGGAAAAAAAAAAACCCCTCAAACTAAACCAAAGTACAGTCTGTTGAATGATCACATATCTCTTCTCTTGTAGTGAGTGTTAAAGACAAACAACCTAATTATGATCCAATTTCCATTCTAAAGAAGCACATGTCCATGTGCAATATCTCTCTCTTGCAATGACGCATGCTTTGGTATAAAAGGTCCTGTATTTGCAATAATAATCAGTATTCATACACCACACGTGCCTGGCATATGCTTCACCATATGTTTGGAATCAACCACAAAGGGTTTTGTATGCTCTGTTGGAAGGCTTGCAGAGAAATGCTACTCCATCCTGTTTGCCAGGCCAGTCTGAACTAGGGGCGAAAAACAGGGTTTTCTTTCATTGTCTTTATTCAAGAACAACAACAACAACAAAAAAGCATCTTTCTAGCTTAATGCACTGGAATCCAGCAAATCGTCTGCTTTGTTAGTCAGATAACATAGGTGGCATGTGACTCTAAAAGCAACGTCAAGTTAATAACATCAGGCTAATAGCTCACAGACACAGTGAAAAATACCCAGTTGGACAGGATATCAAAGGCGAGGTGCTGCATTTAAACGTGATTAAGCTCTGTAGCTACAGCTCACTGGAAGCATGAAGAATGGCACAGAAAGAATAAAACTGGGCCCGGACACAGCACCACCCAGGACACAGCACCACCCAGGACACAGCACCGCCCGGACACAGCACTGCCCGGACACAGCACCACCCAGGACACTCCCACAGAACGAGCTGCACACACCATCCGTTTGACAACCTTTCTGTCAGTTTCATTATGTGAATTCACAAACATATTCAGCAAATCCAGCAGTAAAACCGAAAAATAACAGAATAAATAACAGATCTGGAAAATAAAGAAATAAATAAATAACTGCTAATCTTGCCTGCATGTCGCCGCCGGTCTGGCCAGGTCACATGATAAGGTTATCAGATTCAGTGGGCTGTCTGAGATGCTTTCACATGTTGCATCTTGCTAAACTAACACAGATGTATGTCTAATCAGTAAAATATGAAGAGTTCTGAAACAACGTAAAATAATTTGATGATTTCATTTTGATCAGAGGGTCACATTCACTCACAACATGCCAACCATTCAGGGAAGAGCAGGTACAGGGGTCTTTTTAGTTGGACAGGGTTGACTGTATCAGGACTTCCAGCTGCAGCATGAATGACTTTTCATATTGTTCAACAAAACGGTTTATTTTCGTAACAAAGTGCTACAGTGCACGTGTCACACCTGCTCTGGTTAAACCAGCCTCTGTACAAGTGTCTGTGGTCTTTGTTATGCAGGATATGATACATTTGGACTGTTAGGGTTGGTTTTAAAGGAACCTGGGAGAATGTGAATGTATCTGTCATTTTAGTAAACATACTGTGCACTGTCGATGCACCTGAACCTCAGGATGTGTGTGGAGAGAGCCAGCAGTTATTAAACCAGCTTCTTTCAGTGTAGTTTTCACCGTAATTCAGAGAATCTCCACACATTTTAATCCTAGGAGACCGAGGCAGAAATAGCTAATATAGACTATTGGTATGTAACTCAGTGCTCAACAGTTCATGAATGCTCTATTTTTGCTCCAGTTCCACAAGATTCAGCCTGACTGTATTCAAACCGAGAATTTAATGTAGTTGAACAATCAATGATGAGTGTATCCTAGTCAATTAGAACTGAGTCTGTTAGTGTGCAAATCGCTGTCAAGCCTTCAGCACAAAGACATTATCACTTTCCATTTCAGGAGATTTATTTTTAATTTGAATTTTTTTTTTTTTAATAACATTTATAAAAATATCTGGCTAAAACGCTAGACATCACAATCGCACGTTTCCCTCCTGTGTTGTACTTGCTCTTCAGTAGCCACTCCTCATCCCTCCTGTGGTACAACGATGTCAGGAGATAATTAACCATCTAATTCATTTACATACTTTGTTAAATGAAATGTGGTACGCGTTGCCAGAAATGTAAACCCAGCCTCCCTTCCTTCAAACCACTCATCTAGGACACTGCAAAATTAACTTTAAATACAATTTGGAACTTGAAACAAAACAAGAACAGTAGGACGTCGAGTCAGTTTATCTCTCAGACTGATACTGCCACTACGGCACTGGACCATGAAATTGTCATTTGTTCTGCAAGCCTTAAGTCAAATCAAAGTTAAAGGCTGCAGAGGACTGATCCCTGCTAGCAGCGAGAGATTCCCCAGACTAATTATATCCATTTCAAACAAACAGATAACAAAGTGGCAGAGGGTAGTACCTACTAGCATGGTAGTGTTTGAGGATCTGTGACACTGAGTGGCAACTCACAGCAGTACACAGATGTACACGCACACACACACACACACACACACACACACACACGCACACACACAGTACACAGATGTACACACACACACACACACACACAGTACACAGATGTACACACACACACACACACACACACACACACACACACACACACACACACACTGATGCTGTATGTGCTGAAGTAGAAGCATGAGAGGAAGTAATGTAACCCAGAGGAAAGATTACACTTTTGAAAAGGCTTTCAGAGCATATCCCACATCCCCATTTAAAATGCAAACACACACACCGACGCACACACATTACACCGCACCCAGGCACTCAAACACCCCCTCCCATCCCTCCACTCAAACACTCAAATATGCATCCATCCTTCCACTCAAACACCCCCCCATCCTTCCACTCAAACACTCTCCCATCCTTCCACTCAAACACACAAACACCCCCCCATCCTTCCCCAGCATAAGGTTACTATGGTTACTATGATAGCCGTGATTTTGGAGGAGCACAAAACACACAGTGAAGTCATAAAGAGCGGAAGGAGGGACCGGAGGCGGTGGAGTCGGTCTGCTGCTTAGTCGGAAAAGAAAATGGTTGCACAGACAACAAATAAAAGAGAGAAGTAGAGGAGTAGAGGAGGCGTATTATCAACGTCCTGCTCTTCATGCAGACCGCACTAAAGCAGAGAATGGCAGGGGAGGGTGAAGCCAGAGAGAAGCAGGTCAGCGTTTAAGGACAGGCGCTCGGCCCCAGCCCGACACATGACAGTACCATGAGGCCACAGCTCTCACCGGCGGGGGGGGGGGGGCGGTCAGCTCGACCGTGCCGTGCCATGGGAGAAGGGAAAACGCAAAGAAAAGGAAACCAAAGTGATTCAAAAGACACACAAAGCTGTACGCCAGCAGGCATCCCGGCCAGTCGAAGGAGGGAGAGATCGTGATGAGGAAGAGATCGTTTGTTTGGTTAGTGTGGTACTGAGGGTCCCTTACGGAGGTGCGATACACCACGGTGACATACTGACCTGGACTTGAGACAGCGCTAGTTGTGGTGGGTTCAATAATTGCTACAAGGGGAAGAAAGGAGAGAGAAGGAAAAAGAGGACATTCATATATTATTGGGAAAAGGGGTTTGTTGAAGAAAGACGAGAAGAAAACCAAAGAAACCAAAGGGGAGAACATGCACTGAACAGAGCACGGGCCACGAAACCACCAATGACCTCCTTTCTGCTCCCCTTTCCACTTGAGCTTCTGCCTTTCACACAGACCTTGTCCTCCAAAAGTCAGATGAACCCAGCTCAGAATTCTTGAACTGCCAGTTTAACGTTCAAAATCACTTTGATCGGTTTTTATGTTCAGAGGAGGTTTGACTGAGTCAGATTTAATTCACATTATGCTGAACTACTGATCTTTGATACTCCAAATCTAAAGTTTGGGATGATCTTTCATTTTGGTGGTCTGGAGTAGAGCTCAGCTCAATTAACATACAATTACATTTTCACCTAGCAGGCAACCATTTAATCATGACTATGTAATAAGCCTTTCATTTTATTAACAGATATCAAACTCTCCAGTCACCTAGGTCCCCTTTAGAGATATGCTGACACTATGGTTTAAATATCAATCTGCATTTTGGCCTCTTGGTTTCCATAATCAATTTTTTTCACTGATTAAATTTTGAATTCCTTCATCTCAAGTGGAAACACCCCAAAAAGGATATTCTCAGTGCAATTAAATTAAGCATGGAGGTATTTAAATTACAGATTTTTCACTTCATTTTAGAGAACTATTCACATATCTGTGTTAGAATTATGATATTTTCAGTGCTTGTACGTAGCTATGCCCACGGTGGTCTCTTTACACTTGATATTCCTTAACAGCAATCACTAATTAAAATTTGTTTATGCATTCTCTTATAATAAAATATGAATAATAACACAATAAGCCAAGAGTCATAACCCACACGCCAATCTTTATCATCTAACCACTCCAAACTCACGCCTGCACTGGACAAGTCTGTGCAAAGCCATGTACATTTAATAACTGTTACTGTGAGTTCCTTTTGACTAAGTTCACTTCTATACAAGACTTTCCTTTGAAAGCCTTTCCATAACCTGTGATTTTAGGAGAGAAAACCAAACTGTGTGTGCACTACGTAACAGATGCTTTAACAACTTTTATCCCAAATATCCCACACAAGAATGCAACCTGGGACTAGTTCGCCACGAATTCAATAAACAGAATCTGGGAATAAAACTGTGACTGGATTCAAAACCAGAGTTTATGAAGGAAAGTATAAAACAAGATTAAGGTGAGAAAGTGAAAATAACAGTAGAAAGTTCCAGGGAACACTGTCATATGAAGTCTTCATAAAGCTTCGTTTTAGAGGGGGCACATTCCCCCCACTGGCACAGTGTGGACTCCAGTCCAGCCAGGACACTGGACAGCACACTGCTGGATTAACCTTTGTGCTTTGTGATACAGCCCACTGTACTGAGCCATTCTATTTTATTGATCTAAACACTTAGTCCTTGGCTCTATTTCCTGGATTTATGTGCTTTTGTGTGCATACACACACACACACACACACACACACACACACACACACACACACACACACACACACACAAAACAAAAACAACTAAATTAGGACACCAAATGTGTCTTGGTTATTCAGGTACATCAGGGGTAAGATGTCATTCTGTAAATGAGATCTTTCACTAAAGTATTTTTTCAGAGGCGTAATTTACAGCCCCTTTTTTACGTTTGTCAGTCATGTACCATGTCCACCACCACTAGATGCTGCTGAGCTGAGATGATTTGGGCTGTGGAACCTTCTCAACGTAGCAGTAACACTGCAGTACTGTGGTAGGTGGTGCACTGGTAAACACTGAGTACAGACTGGTCTGACACTCAAAAATTAAATATCCATTTTAACAGCAAACCCACACACACACACACACACACACATACCGATGCGCGTTTACTCTTTTTTTTACACCGACGCGCAGTTTTCTCTCCATCAACAAACATTATAGCAGAGCACTCAATTTTTTGACATGCAATCTTCTTCTTGGGACCTATGAACAGGGTCATGGATCGAGTAACATTGTATCCTATAATAGTGGGACCCATGTATACGCTGGTCCACCCCTGTTCTCACATGCAAGACAAAACACATTATGGAGAAAGCAATAGCATTTCATTCTATAATAACAGCACGTTTTCCTCACCAAGCGGCAACCAGAGAAAATGGGCAGCTTCCAAACAAATTCATAGCAGCATAAATTGCAAAGACAGAAGAGGAGCACTATCTGGTGCCAACCATCATATTCCTTTAGGAGTGTTGTACAAAAAATGTGACAGTAAACAGTGAACAGTGGATCCATTTTTCTTTGCCTGTCTCTTAATGTTGGGTTTGAAAATGTGAAGGTCATGTGATGAGTCATTTGACAGGTCTAATTCACTCTTATCTTCAGAAACACAAGGAAAGGTACTCACCGACAAGCTCTGCCTTTATCCTTGACTGACTGATTTAGCCAGCTTGTAGGCATGGCCTTTCCTCACTACAGCAGGGTGCTTTTTTCTCCAGGCTGTTAGAATGACTTGCTTCATTAATGAACTGAAGGCAGCTGTTTTATAGTCAGAATGGTGCATGAACCATCTTTGTGTTACGTGTCATTTTCGAACGAGACTTTCCCCTGTGAGAAGTAGCGTTACTTCACTATACTTACTGCACTATACTGTCAGCAGTAGCGTTACTTCACTATACTGTCTGCCAATAAGCAGTGAAGTATCCTTTAAAACACTCGTTCTTCAGCTTGATGTGTTGGAATGGGAGACATGGATCAATGAGACCAAGGAACGCCACCTCTCCTGCTGGCCAGCCATCTTTGCTGTCCGCTGTTGTGGATTTCACAATACCGCAGCAAGTTAAAACCACAAACGCAAACCGCAAACACGCCTCCGGCCCCTTTCCCTGGAGAACTGGCACTGAGATATCGAGGTAACAGTTTCAAATGGCAAATAACTAATAACGCCGTCAGGCTCACAACACTGTCCACATTCTGAACACGTCAACTCGGATGCAGATTAAGGTGCAGCGCAACGAGCCCTGACTGAATGCCGATGTGTGCATGTGGTCCGTGGAATCATCCTGTAATTCTGCACACTGTTCTGAAAGGGACCAACATGAATGGCATGCAATCAGCACACAGAGTTTCTCTTTTGTGGATGCGGGGTGCCTGAAGAAAGCAGCGGAGCTCAGCTCACTGCCGTCAGGACCGATCTGATCAGCGATCGGGAACGAGAAGAGAGGTGAGCGGCTACTCCACGTGGCAAAGATGGAGTTATTCGGAGGACGGCTGGCGCTGTGCCAAGGCGGCAGTGGCATAAACCAATTTCCATCATAGCTATTCTGTTTCACCTTCCATTTCATCCATCCACTTGTGTCCCTGCACTGTGACTCAGGCCCGGTCACAGTATGGTAACTACGACGAGAGTATCCCTGGCGGCCAGGGCGGCAGTAGCAAGGTAACCGAGGCCAACGGCAGTCATGACATGAAAGGATGGCACTGGGGCAATGATTGATTAGCATGCTTAATTAAACGAGGACTCCATTAGCTGCAGCCCGCCAAGAGGGGGCGTACTCAGTAGAGCTGCAGGACTGTGGAGGGGGCGTACTCAGTAGAGCTGCAGGACTGTGGAGGGGGCATACTCAGTGGAGCTGCAGGACTGTGGAGGGGGCATACTCAGTGGAGCTGCAGGACTGTGGAGGTTTTTTTTTTATATTTGTGTGTGTGTGTGTGTGGGTGGGTGGGGAGGGGGGTGTTGTTGATGATGGTTTTCAGATTGGAGTGGGGGTGGGGGGGGGTGTTGTTTTTCAGATCAGGAGTGTTTCTCCCATACTTTGTGAAATGGGAGCACAGGCTGCAGATTTGGCCAGGAAGACAGCATGAGTTAGTGAGCTGAACAAATACACTTGTTTAATTACATCTACATGATGAAGACACATTTCTGGTTCTAGTGTTGAGAGGAAAAATACCATCTGAGATACTCCAGTGCTAATAAAAGGCTCACCCAGTATGGTTACACTGTCACAACACTGCACAATGCTGCATACATGCATGATGTGATAGACAAATGACACATTTGCCTCAGTCCACTTCCTCTTTCACACTCACACACTGACACACACACACACACACACACACACACACACACAGTTTTTCATCAAAGCCAATAATTCTAAATACTTTCAAAGAAAAATTTCATTGTTAGCTTCTGTTATAAACCTCCCAGCAATGTAACCAACGGTGACATGGCTGTCTGTGGTGTACCAACCAATAGTGACATGGCTGTCTGTGGTGTACCAACCAATAGTGACATGGCTGTCTGTGGTGTACCAACCAATAGTGACATGGCT
>JAOXYF010000018.1:6214703-6231673 GCA_028565775.1 Sternarchorhynchus goeldii | reverse complement strand
ACTAGCAGGGTGGAGAAGGAAACAGGATAAAACTAGCAGGGTGGAGAAGGAAACAGAATAAAACTAGCAGGGTGGAGTAAGAAACCAAACAACGACAGAAACATGGAAATAAACACAGAACACAAAAAGAGAACCAGACCAAATCAAGAGAGAGAGATCTGGTTAGTGAGTGTAATCATCATATTAATGAGGAACATGGAAGGCTGAGAAACTAACCGCAGAACAGAGATGGAAAAATAAAAATACACCCAGAATGAACAAGGCAGAAGCAAACCAGAGTTGAGACACACACAAGAGCAGGAGGCTAACAATGACCAGAAAATCCACGAACACACAAAGAAATACACTAATAAATGAACAAGGAGCAGGTGAACACAAGAACAAGTGTAGAAATAAACAGGTAGAAGACTGGAGAAAAACAACAAAAACAAGAAGATCTAGAAGGGCGTTGTCATAGGAACCACGACACCAGGTTATAGCAAACGGCTGTAACTGTTAACAATTGTTAATGCTCTGTGAGCTGTTCATATCCATTCCATAGTAAAGTGGAACACATAGAGCTTGTATTGTGATCGTAGTTGCCAGGAGTCTAGATTTCAAAAAGAAGCTGGCAAGATTTGTGTACTGTGTGTACCTTTCTCACAGTATTTCTTGTGTGTGTATGTGTGTGTGTGTGTGTGTGTGTGTACATGTGTGTACCTTTCACCTTTCTCACAGTATTTCTTGTGTGTGTGTGTGTGTGTGTGTGTACGTTTGTGTACCTTTCTCACAGTATTTCTTGTGTGTGTGTGTGTGTGTGTGTGTGTGTGTGCAACTTTCTCAACATTTTCTTTTTAATGTCAATCATTTTTGCCAAAGAAATGCGGCTAAATAGTTAAAGAAACTAAATAGTTCCCTTAAAACTGTGCAAGTAAAATGTATTAAAGCAGTTAAAAACAAAGATGTTTTTTTGCTAAAGAGAGAATGTGGCTCATAGCACAAACCTGTAAACTCAACAGCAGCCAATAAAATTCTTACTTTGCCTGTAATGACACATTACGAAATGATTTATTTATGACTCAAGTAAAACAGAAAGAGCTTAAGTGCACTGGCTGTGCACGTCTCCCACCCGACACAGTCTTTATTCTGATTTTTTTATTTTGACAGTATAGGTGGGATTATGCCCCCCCCAATTTCCAATATAAGGTTGTCCAGTTTCCTAATGACAGTTTCCTCCAATAAATAAACAACAACAACAACAACAACCAAACAAACAAAAAAACTGATTTTGTTTACTTCAAATATTTGGCACATTATGTGACATTTTGGCTGTGGGCGAATCACATCCTATCTTGCATGCTTATCAGTGTGAGCTTTACTACATAAATGACTGAAGATGTCCACCTGCTTTTCACAGACAGAACTGAAGGTTCACTGTAGTAGACTGAGCATCTGTAAAGGGTATGAACATGGTTCTGAGTACACGTCTGCAGTAAACAGAAACTGAAACTTTAATGGTCTAAAATACTCTCCAGCACTGCATGAATGCATGATTATCTCTAAAGCGTTTGTACCCTCTACGCTCCCATGCAACACTGCGTCGAAGGTGAAATCTGTGAAATGTGAGAAATGACAGAGGTTTCTGTAGGTCTTCAATCAACAAGATTTGTGCTGCATTGTGAGCTATTGGCAGGCCTTGACAGAAGCTTAATAGCATAGGGGTAGCTGGCTGTGACAGATATTCACACAGCTAACTCCCAAATCTCTATCAAACCAGCAGAGTAGCTGTCATCACGAGGGGACGATCTGCTTAATTACTAGCCGTATTAGCAACACAAAGAAAAGAAAAACTATTGTGACAACTGCCACAACAAGTCATCAAAGAAACAAAGATTGGAAGAGGCAAGGCGTCGTAATTCAAGCAGAGTTTGGAGGATGAACACTCAGATTTAAAACAGTCAGTTGCCTTGCAGAATGAGCTGAGCACTCCCAATGATGAGACAATGAGACAAACTGCTTTATATTTGGACCTGCTCCCAGCTTGCATGGGTAGCGTGTTAAAAAGTAGATTAAAATGAACATATATCAACAACTAGGAAACCTGTGAAGAGTTGCACTTTGCAGGAAAAGGTTCAGAGAAAGTTATTATTTACATGCTGAATGTTCTTGTCAGAGTTATAGTAGTTTGCTTATCAATTACCCTGCTTCTTTTTCAGATAAATAATGAATTCTATTAAAAAAGAGATCCATCACGATCGAGGGAATGACATGAGCTAAGGAAAGAGGAGAGAGAGAGAGATACAGAGAGAGATACAGAGAGAGATACAGAGAGAGAAGCATGTGGAGACCATGAGCTGCTGTAGACTCAGGCCAGCGTAAAGAGCATGGTTAACAGAGATTATACAGAGATTATACAGTCTCAAAAAAGGATTAAATGTTGCTTCTATGCTCTGGTAGTATTTTAAAATGGAAATACAACCATTTTTCAACAAATCTAGGCTATGAATGAAAGTAGAGTTCAGTGATAAATGCAAATTTATAACACAAGTTCTCAGATTCAATTATATTGCTTCTCCAAGGCATCATCACTATTGGCAACATATTCCAGAATTGGCTAATGCAAAGTAGCAGTGTAAAAATCATGAAAGCTCAATAATCCTGGTAATTTACAGGCTCCATAGCAGAAGAGTGCAACTGTAAATCATCTGTGAGTTCCTAAGTCCTCAGCAGATGGGAGGATCTGGAAATAGCACAGTTGCAGTGAAAAATGCACGCTGCAGGGCTCACTGTCTGACAAATTTGCCAGTAGCAGATTGATCACAAATGCAAAAAACAAGATAAAACATATTACAGAACAGTACCTACGCATACAGTATGAGCCCGAAAGAAATCCTAATATTGAAGTATCCGGATATTGATTATTGCATAATAACATGCAGTAATGATGCGTCAGTCAGGACGGCCAAATGTTGGACTAGAGGCACCTCTGTTAGAGGCAAGAATATTGGTTTATTAGATACTGTTGCATGGGCCATTACTGCAAAGCAAATGTCACTGGTCAAATAGAAATTACATACTAATCCAATTGCCTTAGTTTGGTCCATTAAATGTCACTCTGATACCTAAACAACTTGCAAGTCCACTGACATAAACTAATCATTCACCTTAGCGCTGCTTTTTTCATGTATTGTGAAGAACCAATAAATAATGAACTGTTATATCTCTTGGTAAACCAGCAAACAACAACAACAAAGCAAATACTTTGCTTTGGAGTATTGTTACTCCAACAAGTGTAGCATTTTAATTTAAAAGATCAATTAATAATCCGCCTCTTCAGACACAGTCTAGAATGAGTTTTCTTCACAATTAAGAAATGGGTCTCATCAGTCCGTGACTTATCAGCTTACAAACAGAAAGACTCTGCTTCAACCACCTCATTGTGCCATTCTGTCCACCAGCACTGGGTTTAGCAGGCAAGATTTATTAATTCATTAAGATTTCCATTTACATTTCAAGAGTAACATCTTGTTCTTTCTCTAATACAGCCAATCCTTATAAATAACAGTCATGCTATAAGAAAGGCTGAGCAGGGCCCTTGGAGAATAGTGGCCGAGGGAGAAATGTATTCCACTGAATGAAATCATTAAACCCAGAGGCACACATCTTTGTAAGTAGACAAATTAGCTCCTGGTGTATCAAACTGAAGAACAGATTCCATTTTGCGCAGAGCAGTGGAGTTGGACAATCAAGACAATCTGTTATTTGTCTATGGGATCTCATTATATCAATACGCAATAATCACAGAAGTCTTTATAAAAATGTGTAAGGGTCTTTGTGAGCAGTTGCTACAGCTGTACATTCAGCTTTAGTCAGTGGGTAAACAGCTCAGTCAATGGATGCCTTTCATGCCTTTTGGATGGCTGATATCATTTGAATCAATAGCCTATATTAATACATTACATCTTCATTTACTGGATAGATATAGTACACACACCAAAGTATGTTAGACAACAGCAGTTAACAATGATGAGAATTACTATGTAGAAAATGAAAATGTTAGCCACATAAAGCCTTACTAGATCTGAAAAATACAGACTCTTCTCCTGGACAGTTTTCAACAAAGCTACTATAGAAATGGATACATTGACAATCACAATTTACAAGCCTGTTTTACTGCGATATTCTGTTAGTCTCATCACTTACCTCTCTTGACAATATCTGGTTAAATGTACTAAATCAAACATATTCCCAAAGCTACATTATTGCTCTCTGTCTGGGAAACCAGACAAAATACTGGAGCAAGAGTTCAAGTCAAATGGAAATGACGGGTCACTGAGTGATTGTGGTCAGTAACACGGAGTTTCTTGTTCAAGTATGATAAACCACAGCACACCCCACAGGCCAGTAACCCACACACTTTAGTCAAAAGTGTAACCAGTAAGGTACAGCTGTTAAAAATCAATTAAATACCGGCAATATAGCCAAAACTGGTCAATATGTGCATTATGTAAGCAATGCACTTGTCGTTGAGGATGAAATAAAAGGTGCATATGAACAGACTTGAGTATTTCCTCAACACTGTCCCTGTTACAGTGAGAAACCCTTCTGTTCCTTATTCACAACCATTCAGACTGTTTTCCCTTTTATCTGCTGTGAAAGCTGGGTGTCATTTTAATACCCATGAGCTGTATTATAGCTGTGGGAGCTAAAAGGCCAACTCTAAACATCCTGCAGCTTCAAGTTAATTAGACCAAAAGAAAAGATTTCTTTTTCCTCGCCAGAGAGGCTGACATCTACAATACACCATGATGCAAAGTGAAAGATACATGCTTTATGTGTTTCTCCATTAAAACCCATTAAAAATCAATCCCCAATTTTAGTTTTTCAACTTTAATGGGAGCTCTTGCCTAACATGGTGAGATCTCAAGGCCTTGACCACACGCACACTCAAGGAAAGATACGCTCTTAGCTCGGATAAAAAGTATTTGTCCCTCTTTCATAACTGAGCCAAGTTCATCCGGCACACATTAAGACAGAACGCATTCTGACAGGATGACATATGAAGCAAAAGCATCACGTTGCCTCTAGAAAAACCGAAGCTGCTGTGTTTTGCATCCACATTCTAACCATCTGTGACGCCGCATGACATCACCTAATCCGTCTTGTTTATGTGTTTCTTTTCCTGTGATGAGATGCAGCATTTAAGCAGGGATGGAAGGAGGAAAGCAAAGTGGAACATCTGGCGTCACTCGCAACAGAGACGTGGCAAAAGCCTTAGACAAACACCGCCGTGTCAGGAGAGACAAACCATGTGCCTTAGAGTGCTTCTTCAAGATCTAAACACTCATGATCCGGAGATAGAACATGACGAGTTTGGACTGGGTGGAGGGCTCGTACATGTGGAGTCGGTTCTTTCTTCACTTGTCTAAGGTGACAAAGCATCGCGTGCAACAGCGAGGCCACGTTTTTTGCTAATTAGTTTGTTTGCTGGGTTACTGGAACATCTTGCAGATGACTGAGTTGTTTTAGTTTGAGTCTGTTGCCTGGGTACCTTCGCATTACAATCAACTGCAGCCTGACAGAGGACAGTTTGCACAGGGTAAAGGTTGTATATTTCACACTATTTAGTTACATGATCTGGGTGCAAATGTTAACTACAGTGTGTTTGGCTCAGTGATGTACATGACATTCCAATAACGCTGACAGCAGAGATTGGGACGGCCCTCTTAAAGCCCAGTAGGCTGCTTCTTGTAATGGGAATGTTACAGCAACAGGAAGTGATTGAGGTGACAAGTAAAAACGTACAGTCATTTTATTGCCATCCACAGGCTGCCTTTTCACAGGCTTATGGACTCTTTTTTTTAAGCTATTATTCATACGTATACAGCACAAGGCTGCTGAACAGCTACTGATCCTGTCAAGGGTACTATACTGCAGCAGCCTCTGAGAAACTTCCAGGGTAAGTGCCTTGCTGAAGGGCAGAACAGCGCTGGTTAAGGGAAGGCCCTGCCAGTGGAAGCTGCAACCTTCTGCTCCTCGTGGTGTCCACAGAGAATATGAATCCCCACGCATGTTCCCACCGCACTGCATTTCTAAAAGACACTGGCAGGACATGGAGCAGTAACAGGACATGGAGAGGTAACAGGACATGGAGAGGTAACAGAAGAAAACTTTGGAGCTTTAATAAAATTAATCTCAACACAAAACTTTATTAAGTACATTCATGCACACTTGAACATAATTTGTTTTCAACTAATAAATTTGCTTATTTCAATTAACGGTCATAATCTGCAATTAGCCTAGAGGTCAGTTCTGCTCTTACCTAAAAGCTGTAATTATTTTCAAAGGGGAATGAGATTATTTTGCTGTGTATTTAATTATACTGATTACCCTTGAAATGTCAAGAGTCAAGTCACATTATCTATAGTCATGTTAGGCTAATATAACAAGTATGTATCACCTGGTTGTATTGTTAAATACATTTAAAAATGTTAATGTATTCAGTAGTTATCTTCTAAGATAGAATTGTTTAAAGTTCACAGTTCTGTTCCACAATAATTGAGACAGACCGAGCATACATAATAACCTGAGAATACACAATAATCCATAAGTAACCCATAAACGAGAACACAACCCAAGAAACCACAAATAATCCACTGCCAAACCTTTATTCCTAATTACATATTTGCTGTATTATTTCTTGAGACAGTTAATACATATGAACAGGACTTTAATCACAGCATGGTTAGAGAACATACCATCACTTCTTCAGATTTCAAAGTGGAAAGTACTTGTCACAAAGTGTTCTGGCCAGTTTTCTAGCTTCTCTCATTCTTTTATTTGAGCCCATGGCAAAGGTAAAGCTTCTCTTTAATTCTTTTCTTGGCACAAAATTTTATAACAAATTTGTTTTGGAGCCTGAAGCAACTTTTGCTGATGGACAAGTCTTGCTAAAAAGATAAATTGGGATTATAACCGAGATAGATTGGGATTATAACCGAGATAGATTGGGATTATAACCGAGATAGATTGGGATTATAAATGCAGAAAGGACCACTGGCATTGTAGACATCAGCCGCAGCGGTAAATCCTCCCCAGGCCTCCGCACAGGACCATCCCATCCTCACATGTGGGAAGATTAGAGGTTATGGAAACCAACTGGAAAAAAACAACGACAAAAACAACAACAAAAAAAAAACCGAAACAAAACCCAACATTTGCTGAACACGGGAACAGTAGAGCTCGGCGGGCCCAGGTAGACAGCTCGACACCAGGTTGCTGATCTTTTCCGCTTTGTTTCTTGTTAGAACGCGTCAGTACGATTGACGGGGCAGAGCCGACACACGAGTCATGACTCCGGCATTTCCACGTCATGCTCTCTGAACATCAGTCTTCACTGCACCAATGGTGGAGGGAGGCTCCGTATGATGGGTGCTCTCTGTCTGATGGGTGCTCTCCGTCTGATGGGTGCTCTCTGTCTGATGGGTGCTCTCCATCTGATGGACACGCTCCACACGCTCGGCTGCGGAAAACCGCACCAGATCTACCCGCTCGCGCTCTGCTGTGATTCAGCATGTGGCGTCAACATAGACGGAGAGATTAATGATCCCAGTGACCACAAATGAGAAGAGGACGAGGAGGAGGGGAAGAAAAATACCCTCACGTGTCTTTCCCGTTCTTTTTGGGGAAGCCAGATCATGGCCATAAGCATTATGGGTAAAGTCAGTATAACTCATGAATGCGTAGAGTGCTCATTACTGTCTTTTCACACTTTTGAGAGACTCATTACCTGCATAATAGAAGAGTCCTTACAACACTGAGACCATTCCTCACTGGAAATTAATCATCTCAGCCCAGACAAAGAGGGGATTCTCTTGTTAAATATTAAAAAACTTCCACACAATGAATTCTATTCTAATTTCCACCATAGCCAACGCCATTGGCTCTCAGAGTTGAGCAGTATCTCCAGCAAAAAAAATTCATTGTGTGTATGTGCAGAATCAGCTGGCATGAGAAGGAGTACAAAGGTAGAGATACACTTACAGTTAACTGTGATTTTCACAGTCCTGGTGTCAGGAGAGGCGATGTCGTTCTCAGCGCCACATTCGTAGTCCCCTGCTGCATCGCGAGTTATGCCAGTTATGTTCAAATTTTCTCCACTCCCGAACTTCCTGGCTGTGAGAGAAAGAAAATAACATATGTACCCACGTTCACAAGTGGCTTCCTTATCCCTGTGCAAAGGTTACGGCCTTCGAGGTTTGGACACTGCCACATCTAACCTTCTCAAGAAAGAAACCATAATTCTGTTATTTTCAATCTGTGTATGTACAACAGTAACACGGTTTTTTTCTATTTGGACATAGCTAGTGTTGAAAATGTTAATAAAAAGAGGTAATAATGATGATCAGATGAGTATGCTAATATTATAAAACTGTGCATAATGTAATTTAGCTTCCTAAATGGCAAATAATCACTTTGTAGGCCAGAATTCCAGGGGGAAGTATTTCTCCTTTGAGGCATAATTTGCAGAGAGATTACTGGCATCAAAACCCATGAACAAATCAGAGCTGTGCCAATATGGCAGCTTTGACTGGAGGTCCTTGAGTAATGAATGACAATACAACACAACAGGAAGCTGACACGCTATTGGCCTAAAAACCTCCACGGAGTTCCTGACGCCACTAGGAAGCATCTTTATTGCGATATTGCTCAATGAAATCTATTTATACCCTTTTCTACGGCGAGGAAAATCCATCTTATAGCAGAGGGAGCTAAAATCCAACAGGCAGTTGAGGTAGCTGACTCAGCACACGCCCCGTGCTGAGAAAGAGGTGGGAGAGAGAAAGACGGAGAGGGGGAGAGAGAGAAAGAGGAGAGGAGAGAATTTGCTAGAGGGAATACCATGTTTTTGTCCCAGTGCTGTGGTAAAATGTTTTGCTAAATTGTCAAACACTGAAATGAAAGAGTGACGTGAACACAATTGCAGGGCTATCAGAAAGTTTTAGCCTTGTCAACATTAAACAACACTGACATTGAATTTACAACAGACCTCCTGAGAGGAAGAAGCACACATTAGTTCTGAATAGTAGGAATGACATTGGGATACAATCACTAAAGGATTATTCTTTGAGCTCTGTAATTTGCATACATATATGCATGTTGTGCAAAAACAAGGAAATCCTTATAGAGGGAAACAAACTGGGGAATTTAGTGCACCACTTCTGAGCTATTAAGGACATCCTGGAGAGGGTTATTTCAGTTGACAAGGTGATACTTTACTTTCATTCTTTTGCAAATGAATCGCCCCAAATGTATTCATGCAACAACACCTAGGAACACCAAAGAATAGCCAAGGAATATAAACCACGACACAAAAAATCAACATCTCTTTTACCACAAGAACAAGTATTCAACATGATACACAGTAGGCCTGACTAATCAACATGATACACAGTAGGCCTGACTAATCAATAAACCCAAGACTGGCACATTCTTGGTTAAAACTGCAGTTGTGAGAGGTTTGAGTTGATCTATTTCCTCAGCACTTCAAAGGGGGTATCAACACTTCAAGATGCGCTATGAGAACCTTCTGGAGGGATGGGGGGATGAAGGCCCACGTATCAATAGTGAGCTGAAAGCTTATTTTTCTACTTTAATAAGACACCATTATATCGCCTGAGCAGTGGGTTCTTTCCCTCTCATCCAGTATAATCTCTATCTGTGATTAACCCACTATATAATTTCCTTAGTTCATTGAGTTACTTTCTTTTCCCATACAGAGATTTTCCCAGTGAATCCTCACTTATCAAAGTCATTACAGCAAGAGGAAATTACCATGGGCTGTTGATGGTGGTAATAAAAAGTAGAAGGTCTGAATGCATGACTTTAGCAAAAGCCAGCGGTACGTTTGAAACACTGCAAATCCCCGTTGCTAACAAAACATACAAAACAGGCCAGCACACCTCAGAACTAATGCAAGAAACTGATTATTCACAGAAATGCTCTCAGACAGAACGCCGTTCCTTATCGTCAGCAATCGTAAATGCCCCCTGAATTGTGTGGGGAGATGTACGTTGAGAGGTACGTGAAAGCTCAAGTGAGGCTCATCGTAGCTCCAGGGACGTGCCGCTCCAACCAAATTAGGCAAAGCGGAGCAGGGTTAATCTACGATTCCACATGGCTCTGTGCTAAGTGCAGTCACAGTAAGCAATTTCCCACATTGTGTGGAGAGCACACAGTACATTTCCTTGAGGTCTGCCTGCGCTGATAGGATGAGTGCTGCTGGGGAATACATTATGGAGTGAGGTGACGGCTGTATGCATTTCTGCAGTTAACCCCTTAGAGAATACAGCACTGGTCTAAACGCCTGTGAGTGGCACCCCCCCCATACACCTCTGGCGTTCACTGAGCTGTCAGCCATGAATCATCCCACACACACCACCCACGCTCACGCACCACATGCATGTATTCACCCACACACACCACACACACACACACACACACACACATACACTTGCACACACGCACGCACCCTCATGCACACACAATCTTTCTCTTGATACTGTATCTCCCCTTAACCCTGCTAGCTTTCATTCTGCTAACCAGCAATTGCTAAATGTCTCTGTGCGCCTCTTAGGAAGTGAGAACTTCAGAGAACCATTTGCATCTGCAAGGTAAAAAGCTGAAGGCACAGAGCATCTGGGTTAAAACAATTTAGTGTGAGCTAAGCCTGAACAAACACCTCTATCATGGGGGGGGGGCGGGGGAATCATATAGATAGTATTGTTGTCAGCTATTTCCAAATGTCATAGTTATGTATATTCATAGTTATGTATATGTCATAGTTATGTATATTCATAGTTATGTATATGTCATAGTTTTGTATATTTCAAGGCTTCATGTCACAACAGAAAGAGCTTAGGAAAGCATGTTTGGGCTCAGCAATGCAGAGATGAAGGCAGAGAGTGAGGCAGGACTGTGGCCTGCCTCTGACCCTGCACTGGGCCCATTACAGAGAAGCCCAGGTCACTGGAAAAAAGGCGTTTTTAAATAAAACATGATAAATGCTTCTCATTTTAAAAGTATTTTTGCCTTGCAGTACGGCTCGTTGCAGCAGAAATGGTGGCACGGTTCAAAGTGATAGTTTTTTGCTGTCGTGATGGTGGAGAAAACAGATGCCAATCTTTAAGGGTAATTTCCTCTGGGAAGATGAAATGGTCACATACAGTGCATTCTCCTATTTAAGTGCTGGTGTAGTGATAGGGGAGTATAAATTACTTTTTTTTCCCCCTCTACACTCAAGGAGTTCATACTTCAGGTAAGAAGATGAATATAGGGAAAAAGTACACAATGTAAGTGTATATTCCTGTGTATTTAATCTGTGCATTGCACCACATTGGAAGAACAGGACTGTTTTTGTAATCTATCCCAACAGTTTGTGCTAGTGAATCACATTAACCTACAGCAACATAAATACCTAAAATAACTTTAATCCTTTGCAAATAACTGCATCAAGTATGTGTTTTGGGTTTCAGATGTCTCCTTTTCAGCAAGTAAAATTTATGCAAGTTTTTTTTTCCCTCCTGATGAGCTCTTCAGCTGCATTTAGTCCAAGTGTTTGTTATTGTCCTGTAGCATGATGATGAAATCACATGAAATCGTTTACGTAGCCCAGTGAATGTGCAGGTATTTGGCAGTTTGTTCACAGCATTAATAAAGATGAGAGCTGGTCATGAATGTCAAAGTCACAACACTGTCTTTAATAAACATGAGAACTGCTCAGGATTGTCCGTGTCCTAACTCTCGGACTCCACAGCGTTTGCAGTTACAGTGCGATACTCTGGCCTGTCACAGTCTTCGTCTTTCTCCACACTTTCACAGGGCAGAGGCACTTTGGTACATCTTTTGTTTTGTCACATATGTCCGTAGCTCCCAGAACTCATGCCACATCTTTTCTAGCAAATTCTATTCTAACTTTTTCTATTTTTGGTGCTTGCTTGCTGCAGGGTAACCTTTAGAACAGTAGCACCAAAACCTTGTGTGGTAGGTGGCGATACCTTCCCCCCTGTACTGGGCAGGTGCTGGTGATTTTAATGACAGTTGTTTAGGGTTTTTTCCACATCTCAAATAACTCCTCTATTATCAACTGTAGTCATGGATATGAAATACTCAGGAATAAAAGTGGTATTTTATACCATTTCAGTTCAAATCCAGACTGTGTAAGTATACAGACACAAGGTATGCTTAAGGTTGGTGTGCCTGCACAACATGTTTAGCTGCATCTTTTCCTTTGTTAATTTAAGCATCTATTACCACTGGTATAAACACCATTAATAACCCCAAACAATAAACAGTCCACTGTAGAAAGTCTTCAACAGAGGATTTAAATCTTTTCTCCTTCAATACATTCATATCATATCAACTCTTCAACTGGTAATGCTATTTAATTTATATGTTATTTTTCTAGAGGCACATTTAATCTGACCATATACTCCCTAAACTTCAAGGTGAATGTACACTTCAAAGAACTCTGCCTTTAGTAAATGCTGGCTTTATGACTTACTGAATCTTTTTGATCAAAATCTGAAAAAAAAAAAAAAGAAATTCAATAGTAGAAATGTACTGGAGGAGGAATATGACAGCCCCAAGATAAGTGAAGCTGTCTTCAATTATCAGATAAGTACAACATGCATCTTCATAAAAACAGAGGAGCACTCCAAACTGCTGCTGTGGCACTGAATTTGGATGCTGCTTTGGTAATGGTCGTGCATCTTCTTTAGACTGACTAAGACAGAAAGACCAAATGATCTTAATTTGCATTCTCTCAAGATGTTGTTTCACCTCATGTTTTACGGTGAAAACATAGAAAATGCCGCATTCTCAAATAAACGATCACACGAAATTAACATTTACATTCAAGGCATGTAGCAGATGCTCTTACACAGAGCAACTTCATTGTTGGCTCACATAATGCATCCTAACCAGTAAGTAGCATAGAATTCAATATACCTTTTAACTAGATCATTGCTCCAGCGCTCCAGACCACCATTATATCTGAACCAAACCTGACTGCACTACCATCACATTACCTAACACAGTAAACTATAACAACTATTAGATGGGGTTTGGGTTGCTGATTGAAAGTAGAAAGATTCATCAATACCACTAATACCACTATAGAATTACCACTAATACTATTAATACCACCAGTTACAAGAAAATGTCTTGCCCACAACCAAAGAACACAGATGCTTGGGCAGATGTCTGGGCATTGTTGATATAATAGTCAGCACTGTAAGGTATAAAAAGATCTCACCTGATGGGGAGATGTGCCTCCAGGTGATTTTAGGCTCTGGTTTCCCACTGGCGAAACAGAAGAGTGAGATATCGCCGCCTTCGTTTACTGTGATGTCCGACGAAATATCATATATTTTGGGAGGAACTGGAAAAAAAACCAAAACATGGAAAATATAAATTTGTTCCTTTTTACTTGGCAAACATGTCCATACCATCAACTTAATGATTTATAATGTTTATAATGTACCGGTTAATTTGCATACATCAGAGCGATAGTAGA
This sequence comes from Sternarchorhynchus goeldii, assembly GCA_028565775.1. Taxonomy (NCBI): domain Eukaryota; kingdom Metazoa; phylum Chordata; class Actinopteri; order Gymnotiformes; family Apteronotidae; genus Sternarchorhynchus; species Sternarchorhynchus goeldii. The sequence goes on along the minus strand of JAOXYF010000018.1, from coordinate 6,218,118 downwards.
TGATCTAGGTATCCACACAGAACTGTACTGTCCATTTGGCAGAAAAAAGCTCTAAGCTGCAAACTGTCACGTCACACCTCCACCCTTTTCCTCTCCTCCTTCAGATGTCTGCGACGTCAAAGACAACCCTCATCCCCTGATCTAGTTCTCCAAAGTAAAGCAGGCTGTCAACTGTCATAAGAAAGCAAAAAATCAACAAATCCCTTTGTGCCTTCTCTGAGCTCCAGCTCTAAACCTCCACCATTTGTTCACTGTGGCTTGAAATGTGTCCAATTTAGCTGGGCCTGACTTCTCTCTTTGCCTAATCCCAATCCAGTATTCCAAACAGCACGAATGAGCTGGGTGAAGTGCAGAGGGCACTTTTCCAAGAGCTACCTCCTTTTTACGTGGGAAGTGAGTTGAGCGGTAATTATCTTTTTCTTTGGCTGGAAATTCCAATTAATAGCTTTTGTGACTTGTGCAGGCAGATTTCTCGCTGTGCACGAGTGTAATCAGCAGCACAGCGTGCTGTTTTGTGAATATCACCATACATCACTATGTACTCCTATGAACTCCTAAAGAACAAACTATAATAGCCTGGGAGAAAGCAATAAAATAGAGCTATGAAAAAAATGCTTATAACTATCTATGCAAAATTTTTTTTAAAAAAGCATGTTAGGCAAATAGCTAGACCAGCCCGCTAGAGTTGACAGTTTTATTTTTCAAGACCAATTTAAAAAAACCAAAAACAAAACTGTGTTAGATAATTTACACCAAACAAATGTCCAAAAGACAAGTGCAGTTGGTGCTGGTCTAACTGCTACATTCAAGAATGAACATGGAGTTCACTAAAACTGGATCAAGATGAAGACAAATTAGTTGTGGTGAGGAGCCACATTAAAACGTTGCTTCAATTCGTCTGGCTGCTTTAGGTTCTTTCTGTTTTCTTTATTTATTAATTTTTTGAGACTGATGTTCCCTATTTACTGATTTAAATTTCAACCCTAAAACTCTAAGATATAAGTTCAAAGAGACTTACGGCCAAGATGTTTATTTATGCTTGATCTCATTGTTGAGAAAATACTGCATTTCTCTACTGATCAATTTTGCCTTTAATGGAACAAAGACCCTCCCCCAGTCCACGTGTAGAAGTTACTCAAGATTCACAGGCTTAAAGCAAATAGCTTTTAAAATGGGTGTAAACCTTTGATGCTTTTATCTGTGTATTGTATGCAGTCTGCTAACAAATGAATCATGACCCAGTTTCCCAAAATCAACATAATGACAAAAACCTTATCAGTTGTTTGTGAGAATAGCCAAAGTAATATTTGCTTTATCACATTCTGTTGGTTTGCTTGTACAATGCTTTGTGCCCAGGCCAGACAGAACGAAAGCATTACTTTGCTGTATTTTCTGTTTACAAGGACTCAGGGAGTATCTGCTTTATAGCTGCCTTCCAACTCCTTATAAAAGCCTAAACAGTATATCCATTAACACATTACCAGGCCGTAAGGGAAAGATTAGAAGATGCTGTTATGTGTTCTTATTTCACATGGCTACCAGGAAGCAGAAGTATATCCATCCATAGCCTATAAATGCAGCCCTGCTACACAGAAACCATTTCACACAAAGAACGTTCAAAGTAGTAGAGTCCCTGGTTCATTACAGACTCATTTGTGCCATGGTGTGCATGTGCCTCTCATGTGTGACACTCACTGAGATGTTTGGAACTGAGCACCACGCTTTGAAGTATGTGGATAAGAGTCAGTGCGCACAGGCAGGCCTTCCCCAGCACCTGCAGAGGTCAACAATCCAGCAGCTCAAACTTACCTTTCCTGAGCACATAATGAAAGGAAATGTTATTTTAATCTCTAACCCAAGGACCACAATGATTGTGTCCCCTCTAGAGATCTCCATACTCTTTAAATCCTCAACTCCTTAAAACTTCAAAGCTTCCAGCAGTAGATTTATGTTTCTGCTTATTTCCATTCAGGTTGCATCAGCCATACCATAGCATAACTTGGGTGTAGATCGGAAAAAAAGACATAATGACTATATTCCAGGCCTCATCAATAGGTCAAATCTATACGGGTTAATAAGTGCTGCATGCTTGGCCTTCTTTTCCCACCGTTCTTCTGTGCTGCAGTGGGTGCTGAGAAGGAGCCTCCAGTGGTGACGGGTAAAGGTGATATCTGCTCTCAAACGCCAGAGTGAATAAATACACGTCTAATGACTCCACTTTGAAATTCAGAAACGTTTACCACTGCACTAACAAAATGCAGGCTTTCCACAGCATAGGACGGAGTTCACAGCTCTCCTAACTACTAACTCCTGACAGGTTCTCTAGAGCGGAGGGCTGACACCGAATTGAAAGACCCCATTACTTCCCACCTACTGCCAGCCCACATTCCAATTACTGAGTTGAGAAGATCTGGCCACCTGTCATCACGCTGACTAGCACGTGAGAAGGTTTGAGAGGAGACCAAGAAACAGGTATCTATCATTTTTTAAAGTCTGTTTCTGTTGTCTAAAGAAGCAATCTTAAAGAAAGCAATCAGTAATTCTACAGCAAGCACTATTTAGGAAAAATCTTATTTCTTATTTTTTACTTCTTTTTATACAAAGTGCAGTTCACCCAACCAACATAGTTATGCTTCCTAACACTGGTCCCACATACCGTGACGGCCATGTTTAAAATATATTTAGCTCAGAATCTCTGACACATCCAGGCCACTAGGTGTCAGTATACTGACTATTTCATAACATGAAAAAGAAGAATCACTGGACACACCTTTACTCCATTAAATCTGGACAGGCCAAGTTTAAAACATAGTTTATAGCACACCCTAAAAACAAATCAAATGCAGCTATCATTACAAGCTACAGCGACAACCAAGCTGTAGATGAAGTTAGCGGTAGCTAAATTGCTAAACATACCGACAGTCAGATGAATGCAGTAATAGCGCGTTTTGATTTTTGTGCAAGCGATTTTAAAAGAAAAAGTAAGCTTAACTAAAGAAAGTAAGCTTAACTGAACAGTAAGCTACTGTTTCTTAGATGCTTTAACATCAGATGTTTTTGGCATGTATATGTAAAATGTAAATAATGCTTTCATGGAACTGTATAAAACTAGAAACATACACAGGAATAGGCCGTCTATTAACTTTAATAGGCATGAATACAGTGTTAATGGTGGTCATTCTATTAACTTGAATAGGCATGAATACAGTGTTAATGGTGTTCATTCTATTAACTTTAATAGGCATGAATACAGTGTTAATGGTGTTCATTCTACTAACTTTAATAGGCATGAATACAGTGTTAATGGTGTTCATTCTATTAACTTTAATAGGCATGAATACAGTGTTAATGGTGGTCATTCTATTAACTTTAATAGGCATGAATACAGTGTTAATGGTGGTCATTCTATTAACTT
>JAOXYF010000018.1:6162978-6213589 GCA_028565775.1 Sternarchorhynchus goeldii | reverse complement strand
ACATATCACATCCATCACAACACGTGTGAGTAACATATCACATCCATCACAATGTGTGAGTAACATATCACATCCATCACAACACGTGTGAGTAACATATCACATCCATCACAATGTGTGAGTAACATATCACATCCATGTGTCTCTCTAAAGTGCTTAAACAAGCTTTGCCAAACATACAGTTAAGACTAAGGTCCTAGGTACAGGACACAAGGGAACAGGGAAACAATCACTACAACCATTTTGAAGCATGGGTCACCATCTTTAGAAATTTGCTTCAAAATATAACTGCATTTTCTATGAATGGAACATATATCTCTGGAATATAAACCGGTGGTTGACTCATATTGCACTTGCCATGCTAAGATTCATTCTTATAGGATTCCAGTTCCCTACCCAAGCAGAATGCTGTAAAAACAAACCAACTTAAATCCCTTAATTAGGTGTCAGACACAAGAAGAAAACACACACAGTGACAGACTGCATTACCCAGTGGGATTTCCACAGTTTGCAATGCCACAAAGCATTACGTGGAAAAGTACACAACCTTAAGTGGATGTCACACAAAACAACCCAATAGTTTTGCTCTATGCAACTATGCAAGAGATTTGAATACCAACACCAGAGCATTTCATTGTCATCCAACTATAATCACGACTGAGAGAAATTAAGGGATTATCAATGTATCCCCAGTGCACTTTGGAACTGATTTCCATCTGAACTGCAGTATGAGTAAAACAAAACCCAAACAGTTTCTAATGCTTCCTAGCTGTTTTCTGCCAGATAATTCTGTTGCCAAGTTGGCATGTGTGTAAACAGATGCAGCTAGAAGAAACGTATCACAGCAGTGATTACAGGACAACGTTATGCATAAAGGATCAGACTAAAAATATGAAAACATATTAGAGCACATAGCTCTACTCATGCATTTAATGGGAATTATATTCAAATTCGTTCACTGACATGCAAATTAAGCACTAAAACTTCTGACAGGCTTCACCTTATACTCACACACATTCAACAAATTATCAAGTTACTTGTAAGATTATTTTGATAAAACAGATTTTAATTTTATACCGAATATACTACTGTTTGTGGTAATAACATAAATCTGCCATTCACAAACATGGCACAGTCAGATGGTCTCAAGCTGCTAAAGTGTTCTCTTTATTGGTGAGCCACCATGACAAATGGTTCCTGGCAAACAAGGCTGAGATGAAAGTGATGGCAGGTACAGGTGACTGTTCTCAGAAAAACGCGTGAAAACAAACAAGTCCACTCGTGCTCTTACAATGACCAGTACTGACCACTGGAGTGGTCCAGCAATTAATTCACCAAGGACAGTAAAGTATTTTCAAAAAACAAAGGCATAAAATGATGGAATTATATTTTTCCATTGTTTCATAAACATTGGATCAAATTTTTTATGAAAGTCTAGTGGACAAAGTATTAGAATACCTACACATGCTTTTATGACATCCCATTCTAAATCCATAAACATTCAAATGTAGTGCGACCACACCCCACCCAACCCCAGCCCACACTGCAGCGATAACAGCTTCCACTCTTTCTACAAGATTTTTAAGTGTGAGTGTGGGAATTTTTACCCATTCATCCAGAAAAAAAAATATGAGTTAGACATTGATACTGGACAAGAAAGCCTAGCTTCCAATCTGTTTCTAGATCATTCCAAAGGTGCTTTGATGAGGTCAGGGCTCTGTGTGGGCCAGTTAAGTTCTTCCACATCAAACTCACCCAACCATGCTTTTATGAACCTTCGCTGGTGTACAGTCATGCTGGAACAGAAAAGGGCCTTCCCAAACTGTTCCCAAGACGTGGAAGCAATACAATTGTCCAAATTGTCTTGGTGTGGCCAGGCATTAAGATTTCCCTTCACTGGATCTAAAGGGGTCTAGGAAAAAAAAACCTGAAAAATGTCCCATTATTCTTATCCTTACACCAACCTTTACAGTTTAGCACAATGCAGTCAGGAAGCTGATGTTTTCCTGGCATTCACCAAACCCACACTTGTCCATCAGACAAGTCTGACTGATAAGTGTGATTCTTCATGCCACATACCACGTCACTCCTCCAGAGTCCAGTGGCAGGGTGCTTTAACACTTCATCTGACACTTGCCTTTGTGCCTGGTGATACAAGACTTGCGTGTAGTTGCTCATCCATGGAAACCCATTCCATGAACCTCCCAGTGCGCAGTTTTTGTGTTGATGTTAATGCCAGATGAGTTTGGAGTCAGCAGAGCAGTGGTGAGTTTGACACACGATACACCTCAGCACCAGGTACCTGTTCCATAACGTTTTACATGGCCTACTACGTCAGGGCTGAGTAGTTCCTAAAAACATCCACTTTTAATAACAGCACTCAGTGTTGACTGTGGAATATCTAGGGAAGAACTTTCACCATCTGACGTGTTGCAATGTTTGGCAGACTGCATGGCCGGGTGCTTGATTTTATACAGCTTTGGCAATGTATCTGAACGAAACACCTGAATTCAATGATTAAAAGTCGTGTCCCAATACTTTTGTCCATATACTGTATTTTTAATCAGTATTTTACAAACAGCTCACAATTACCCAGCACAAAGCTGTTATTCAATCACTGTCTTTTCCCTTTGTTGTTTTCACTATCTCAACATTAAGCGCACACTCCTTTAGTTTGCTTATCAATTACCCTGCTTCTTTTTCAGATAAATAATGAATTCTATTAAAAACAAGAGATCCATCATGATCAAGGGAATGCCCTGAGCCAAGGAAAGAGGAGAGAGAGAGAGAGCAAGAGAGAGAGAGAGAGAGAGAGAGTTTATATACTGGTGATTATAATATACATGAGAAAATGGCTCAATGATGAGGTGTAGTTGCTCTAAAACTACATATTTGAAGAGCTGTGATTTAAAGATACCAGTTTGCCAGATGTGCTTCAGAGGGCAGAGAGCATTTTCTGTAATGTCTTTCTGCCTAATTAAAGACCATGGGCTTGTACTGTTCGTTAAAACGAAACATATCTTAGCATATTTACTGCTGCTGAGAGTCAAAACCTCCCACTATGGTGCCATCCGTATGAAGATGTTTCTCGCTGCAGGAAAGCACTCTGTCCAAGCCCACTGTGGCTGGATAAACGGTAGCACCAACCAAGTCAGGCCATGTAACAATTAGTGTGAAGTTAGTGAAAAGTGAAGCCTGCAAGGACAAATTAAGAAACTTTATAAATAAGAAAAATAACTTTATAAATAAGAAACTTTCCTACAAATTGGCAAAAACTGACAAAGCATTTTAATGAGAGATAAACTGATTTTTATATTGTAGATAAACATTTGAAATGGTCAGACATATGAGAGATACAGTAACTGCCCTGGGTGTTTATCTTAAGTGAGCATGCTTTATACCTCACTACATGCAAATATATTTAAATAAGCATTAGTACCTGAACTCCAACTACTGTACTAACAAAAGAAAAAAAAAAACCTGTTATCCATTTACTCTTTATTTTCAAATCTTGTATCCAGGGAAAGAGGTTCCAAACAGAATTTCCGACCTTTGTTGTCACTTACTTTAATTAGCTAGAACTCATGGTGATTGTTTCCTGAAGCAGTTCTTTTTAATGAGGAAAAACAAACAAACAAATAAACACACACACACACACACATACACACAGATGCACTCAAACTGTTCCTTATTCGGATAATCCTTTAGCACAGAAAACTGTCAGCAAGGCAAAGCCACGGACTTAAAACGGTTTGCAGACTTGAGCGTTTCTTAAGATACTGAACCACTTAGCCTAGACTATATCTTGTTTACATAAAGTGAAAATAAATGACCATTGATATCAGTCCAGCTGCAGTTTGCTTTTCACTTCCCCATGCATCCACTACAATACTGATCAAACCACTGCTACTATGGTAGCATTAGTACCTCTTAATGGAGTCACTAAAATACTTGACTATTAACATACGAAACAGAGAACAATCAGGAAACAATTAGGAGCTGCACTGTTTGTAAATACGTAAACAGGCAGAGGTGCACTGAATAGCGCTTTCTGAAGATGAGCTCAGAGGGAGCTGGGGGTGGGGGGTAACGAAGATGGTAACCAGGCACGGATGTTGTAGTTGCTAGGCAGTTGTAAAGAAAACCATTCAAAGCACAGTTTTAGAACCAAAGGCAGCTGTTAAATGTGCTGGGGTGGGGGGCTAAACATCAGGAGTAGAAATAGAACAGCTAGCTAGTAGATCACTGAAGAAAACAAATAGCACTTTTATTCAATGAGCCATTTCAAATCACACAAACACAACTCTAATGAAGAAAGACTTGGATATACAATTATAATATGTAACAGCTGAAAGATTTTCCACTATATGAGGGAATATATGAGTAAAGCACAAGGACAAAACTTGCAGTTATACAGTGAACTTGGCATCGGAGATATTTTTGTGCTAAAGACTTGCCAGTATAGTAAGTAGCCTAATTAGGATTAAAATATAAATGATTATGGATTTGGGGTTTTTTTGTCTGTTATTAAAAGGAAAAAAAATTATCTGCCTCGAGTCTCCGGAGGCTCTGCGCTCTTTGTGGAATTAGCACAGACGTGCATACATATTCAAGCTGAATGGTCAGTGGTCCAATCACTAAAAAAAATTAAGTAAAATACTTCCAATCATTCCCCTCAAACACATTTGTTGCCAGTTTAGTGATTTTAATCAAGTTTGACATCACATATGGAGCAGACTCACTTCGCATGTCTGTCTGACACACTGTGAAGACTGTTTAAGGCCAAACAAATATTCCACTCAGCTGCTTGCAGTAGACAGTGGACCAATGTACTGTAACGACAATACAATAGCATATATTAGAACAGAATGTGTTCTGCCAGAGAGCATTACCAGTAAATAGGTCAAAATGAGGACTGTGACATTCATTTGAACCCCCTGCCTTTTTAGGTTTCCTACATATTTTCCGCACTGAGAATTCACATCAGGACTTTTTTTTCTTAGCTGTAGTGTCTCTGTGTGTTACCGCATTAAAATTGTATTAATCACACTATAGCATGGAGTTAAACACTAGAACAGGTTTTGTGAAAGGACTAGTATTTCTGAATACTTAAAGTACATCTAATCTATTGTAACAAACTACAGGCCCATTTGAAAGTCAAATACAGAGAACCTTAAAATAACAGCTCTTTTACGTTGACCTTTAGTTCCATTAGTATTCTATGCTGAGTTTCCTAATGTCAGTGCTGTGAAGAGAGGAGTTCGACTGTCCCACTGCCTGTTATTGTTCAACCAGTACAATGAGAGGATCGACGGACTCCAGTCCAAGTTCATTTAACATGACTACCGTGTGGTTTTGAGCTTCCTAGTTAAATTCACTATCTGGATGAATCTGGTGTCTAACTCAGTTAAAACAAAGTAAAACAACCACATGCATCGAGGGTTTTCTTACACGCACTCAGAGTTCCCAAGAACATGCTTTCACTTTCATATCATCTGGTGCTGCCTTCAGCAAACTTGTGCAGAATATTCATAACACATCCGGATGAGTGACACCCCATAACCACAGTCACTCAATGGCCTTGGTCTCATATGGTGACTGCAGATGTCAAAACTAGTAATTCATCTGCCTCTTCGGTTCCTGACTCACTGTGAATCTACTGCCCCCTACTACTTTTAAAGATGAAATCTTTAATGCATCGAAAGCCCTTTAATATACAAGGACTAAATTATAAATCTAGTCACATAATGAGAAACATGACTACACTAATCAAACATTTCAACCACATGACTACAGTAATCAAACATTTCAACCACATGACTACACTAATCAAACATTTCAACCACATGACTACACTAATCAAACATTTCAACCACACACGACTACACTAATCAAACATTTCAACCACACACGACTACACTAATCAAACATTTCAACCACACGACTACAGTAATCAAACATTTCAACTGTATTATTATGTTTCAAAAACCATTAACCATTATCCTTCTTAACAAAGACGAGTGAGCCAGGATCAGCACATCAAATTTCAAATGGTCCTTATTACTAAAGGTTTATATGGGAAAAAAGACCAAAGTCATTGTTAATTAGTACGGCCAGTATCCTAAACCGTGTTTACACGAGCTTTTTTTTCATCTAGGTGTGACACATTCACTTTTCGAAGCAGTGTGAATGCAAAAAATCTGATCTTAACATATTCGATTAGTTCTGCCCTCATCCCAAGGCCAGCGTCTGTATATGCAGGTGTGGAAGGCTGTCCACACCACCGATCTCTGTAACCGTTAGCAACAGCAGTAGCTGGTGAACCACAACATCCTCTGCTGTTTTTCACCTTCACACCCTAATCCTCAGAAGCCCATGAACTGCCATCCCACCCCTGTTATAATGATTGCGATGAACATCTGTATTGCCATTTCGTTTTTTTGTTTCATCGACGGACAGATTCCTCACAAATATGAGGCTTATTGGTGTTGCTCGTGCATGCCTGCAGGTCAGGCAAAGTGATGTTACTGTTTTTATTAAATGTGTGCATATGGCTCCTTTCAGGGCAGAGGTCTGATCACACTTATGACAGACGTGGCTCATATAAGAGAACAAATGTAAACGGTCAAGGCAAAAAGATTTAGATCGGAGCAAGAATTCAGAATCAAACATTAAGTCCTTTAATGTGAACGTAGCACTAGATATGGAACACGTGAAGCCTTGGATTAGATGGCAGTGCAGACGGTAATTCACCGGTGAAAATTATTTTTGGTCCTGGCTCAAGATTAATCTGGGTCTGAGAAACTGAACCTATGAGGGGGTTTGTGTGGAGCTCAAAAACAGGCTGTTGTATCCTCAAGTAATATTTTGCATTGACAAAAGAATTAAACTTATGCTTGACCCTGTACTCAGGAAAAGCTTTACATAACTGTCTTTACAGGCACATGTCATGTTTTAACTTCATCAAGGCCAGATCTCTTGGCTCAGGTGGTTGGAGTAAACTCCCATAAGCAGGACACATCCATGCGTCTAGTTTAGCACTGAAAATAGAAACACATTAATTAACTACTGCAAGCAAGCAAATGTTGAGTGGATGTAGCATGGCTGCAGAACCATTACTGTTTTGTTAAGAGGAATAAACCTTCATACATTTATTACGGTTAAAACTAACCTGTTGTATGAAACACTATTGTTTTTGACATTTTGACAAACACTACATTTTGAACACCCAATCTGGTGCCTTTTTTCATAATTATAATGAAATATCAATGTTGTAGTAAAATTTTTATTAAATATAGCTTGAAATGAGTAAGTACAGAAAAAAAAACATCCTATTGCTTGAACAGACAACCAGCTCATTTTGTGAGTGGTATGTTATCAGAAAATGGAGGTAAAGCATTTTAATGAATATGGTTTAACTTTCATTTAATAAAATGAAATATATATATACTTGTGGAGAAGAGAAAACTGCCCTGCTTTAAGGAGTCAGTTAAGAGGCCACTCCCTCCTTGAGTCTGCAGAACGCTGTAATGACCAGCATCTAGTGATGAGGAAAGCAACCACTTCCTTCAAAAATGGTTCAAGACTTGAAAGCTCATATTAATAAATATAAGAGCAGAATGACAAATTAAATGACAAAGTTGCTCCAAAGCAAAAGCATAATTTTAAAATGACAATAATGGATAAAAACAACTTTTCATTCTAACAAATGTGACATTTTCTTTACACAGCTTGGTCCCAAATGAACACTTGTCACAGCCAGTGAGCTGCACATCTGTAGAACATGTACATGCAAAATTGAAAATTGTATTCTCTTCACTGTTCCTTTTTGCCCAGTCTGAGCCAGTGACTAAACACATGCAAGAGTGCATAAAAATGACTGGAAAAACATACATCTAATTATTGATTCCTCCACACACTGGGCTCTATTATGTTGGAGGTTTTGTTGTATTAGACAGCAATTTACAAATAGCCTTCTTAAATCTGACAATATAATCAACTTTCAAGATTCTGGATTCTGTGGACAAGCTACTTTTTAATATTTTGCCAAAAACTGCTTCAGGAACTGTGTGTGAGAAATAAAGCACCCGATAGGCAGTCCTTTGAAAAGTTATTCCTACTAATATTAACAGAGTTCAAGAGGCAATTTCATAAGAATCTCATTTGGATGCTCTGATTTTAATTCAACTGATGCACTTGCCAGTACTTGTTTCTATTCTGGAGAAACAAGCCAAAATTCTCACAGCAAAGAGGATTTTAACCACATGAAGTGGAGATGCTGAAATCCAAGATATCAAGTGCACAGCCTCTTGTTAAAACTCCCTGCCACATAGGTACAACACGATTGGCTGAAAAGAAACGTCATTATGAAAATGTCAGGAAAGTTAAAGACTGTACCACAGTGCCCAGATTTTGGAACTGATTCCATCAAACTCTGATACTGACAAATACTGAGAGTAGTTATGTAACACACAGGGTTAGAGGTTATTATTATCTGGGCATGGAAAATCAAGAAAAGCAAAGCCAGATAAAGTAACTGGCTTATTACTGCTTTATGTGTAAAATTAATCAGAACAGATTATCCAGTGTTAGAATTTCCTACAAGGAGAAGCATACATTATTTTTGTATAATAAATACCATGCAAGCAAACCTGTTGAAAGCAGTTCAAACTGGTTTTTGTCTCTGTATGTTTTTTTTTTCCTCTCTACTACTAGAATATTCTGGGTCCAGACTTTTCTCTAAATATTTCCGTTTTGTTATCTATACTCTATTGCAAGAGGAAATAAAGTGTGCGTGTTCCTCAGCATCTCTGACTCAGTGTCACGCCCCCCAGAGCCCTGAGGCAAAGCAGCCAGACCAGGCTGAGTCAGATGGCAGGACCAGAGAAGAGTCAAACTGAAAGATTCCTTGCACCCAGTGTCACTTCGTATTGTCTTGAAAGCTTTTAATACTGCTCAACAAAGCAACATGGCTACCCAGCTTTAGAAAACCAATTACTCATGATACTCATTTGCCGTTTTTTACTGGCTTGTCATCTCCTTTCGAAGACTCAACAGAAGTACATGTATAGCAAAAGAACAAGAACTCTGGGTCGATGCCTTTCTGTGCTCACCTGGCAAGAAAGAGTTGGACGTTGTCATCACCCATAGAGGGTCTCCATGAAGCACATACACCCAGCATTTAGGGTAATTACTGCTTTCAAAATATGCCCTTTTTTACCATAATATTAAGCCACCTGATTATTCACAGTAATCAAGCATCTTAAACACTATTCTGCATGTGCATGTAAATGTACTTTATTTTGAAGGAACTGGGCCAAAACTGTTTGCAAGCAACCTCATAACTATGACTCTTCTGTTAGCCAATGGCAGGTTTTATTTATGCTTGCTTGAAGTTTGTTTCACATATGGGTTCTGGGAGAACTATACAGAAACATGGTAACGTTATACTGATCGTAGTTGTTGTTAATTAGAGTCTTGAAGGTGATATTTTGTCAATTACCAAATAGATTAAACAATTTATGGTGAAACAGTGGTTTTCAAGCAGAAGTTTAATCATTTGTTTAACAAGTTTAAGTCTACAAGAAATATGTAACAATATTAATTTTCTAATTTAAGCAATGGGGTTGCACTGACTAATACGTTTTAGTAATGTAGCAATGAATAGATCTTCCTAAGCTGAAAAATTCAAAAAATAGGGCATTAACCGAATGCACCCAGCTGTGGAGGTGCGTGACCATGCCGTGCATTTTTGCAAAGAAGTATGAAACCTCACATCCATGAAACATCTGATTTCCCCACTTTCTATTGCTTTTTTTTTTTCAAACTAAGCTGTAAGATCTTCCATCTCAAATCCTTTTACTATGAATGTAGCTTAATTCCAAAGCTGCCTTTGACCAAAACAGCAAAAACAGAATTGATTCCATCTAGAACAGCAACCAGAAATATGAGGCATTGTGTAACTCTATGTGGTGTCACAGGAAGGGCATTCTGGGAAAACTGTTCAATTTCATGAGTCACTTCTACAATATCCATGCAATGTACACTCACAAGCCACCTTAAACAGCTTCCTTAGAGGTGCATTTTAAAGGTGTACAATTACAAACTGTAGCCTTTCTCTTGATGTGTACAATTCATCAGCCCCCATCTTCTTCCTTACTGGTCCATTTGTGACCACAAGGTCTCTGTTGACTAGATATCATTTGCCAAACTTTTAATCCAAACTGTCCTTAATCCGGCACTAAAACTGCTGTGGCTCTGGCATGGTGCAAGGTAAAGATGTGTCGCTCAGGTTTCTCCATGTGTCAGTGCTGGGACAGGATTGATAGTTCTATGGTCAGAAATGAACCAGAGAAGAGCTGGACGATAGCTAATATGAACTGTGCATAGCAACAAATGGACTATGAAGAGTGCGTTACTTAAACCCCTTGGGAATTTCCAAGCCATGAAATGTTCTATATTTTGTTCCTTCATTTTTGTGTTACTCCTTAGTGTCCATGAAACACATCTCAGGTGACTTTTACTATGAAAATCATGTCTATGAATTTTAAAAAATTGTTGTATGGTACCTGTTTCTGACGTCCCTTATCTTACACCTGAGACACTTTTGCTGAGACCACCCACTGGTCATTGATATTCATAAGCAGGCTGTCTGTGTGCATTAATATTCATTAGCCAACTTGCCTAAGTTCTGAAATACAACTGCTGCCCCTTAACGTATTTGTATGAGCCCAAGTCTTATACAGAATATTAAGAAGAACAGGAGGAACAAAAATTTAAATTGCAAAATTTCAGAGTGACAGAACAAAAACTATATAGTGACTGTTTGAAATGCATACAATAAATAAAAAATACAGCGTGTCCCTGTGTGTAATTCAGTTTATCAACAACTTACTTAAGTGTAGGGCTTGGTAGACTGTGAGATAACATTAGTTTACTCAACTGAATTAGCTTAGCTAACAGCATGCTCAACAAAGAGAGAATCCTGTTGAGAAGCAGGTCAATACAAGCACACATCTTAGAAATCAGTGCTACCTGTTGCAGTTCCAGTCCTGCTGATTTAATGATTTAATGTAACAAAACCCTCAGCTAAATCAATGACTTTCAAGTAGGTCTCAACTAACGTTGTGCTTCTGCAGATGTACATGTAAAAACTGTGTAGACGACAGCTAGGCTCTGTACACAGAAGCATAAGGTCTATGTAGCTGTGTTAAACTTCACCTGTATGTATGTTACTTGATCGGTTTACACAAACACTTATGCAAATATATCCCCTGTGTGATATACATCCTCATAGTCTAAAACAAGGACAACATAACACCTTTAAATAGGTTAGAGATTTGAGACACTTACCTTTTACAGTTAATTGAATGAGTTTGGGCCGTGGGTTGCGCTCACTCTGTATAGAGCAGGTATACAAGCCTTCGTCCGTAACATCCACTCTCTGTATCTGTAGACTGTATTCATGTTTGTCGCCCACATTTGATACAATGGACACGCGTGGATCCACTGACCACTTGTCGTTCCCTGCGAATATTATACTGGAACGGTTCAACCATGCTCCCTTTGAGATCCCATCCAATAGATAGCACCTGAAATCCCAAAAAGCAAACAGTTAGCGCTATAGGAAATGGGGCACACCAGTGACAACAGATGACAATGGTAATTCAATGGTAATTCAATGGTAATTCAAAACAACTGCCTGATCAACGATGACCATGCTAGAATGTTATGTCTATAGTCCAAATACACATTGCACTCAAGCACTGAACCCAAGTGTATAGTTCATTTTCTATTTATTGCAGTACATTGTTTTTTGAAATGAAACAAATATTTTAAAAGTTATGTACAGAATGTCAAGTTTAAATTGAAAGTATTCATAATCTTTACTGGGTCTTTTTTAGCCAATGGACAAAACTCCAGATGATGTTGTTGTGCCTGGTGATGTTTTCCAGGCCTGTAATGCAGTGATTTTCAGGTCCCTTCTTGATTCAAGGGTTATTTGCCTTTTAAGTCTTGTCTCCAGTAAATGTATGTGTGCTCAAAAGAAATCTGGCTGCTTAATTGACTTGGCTATTCAAGAACGCTTCACTACAACTACTGTCGCTTTTGTGCTCTGTCAGGTTGTTGAGCCTTTGCCATGTTCATCAATGCATTTTTTTCTTCTTAACAATGCATTGTGATTTTGACACACCTAATATATTGGCCATGTTTCCAATTGTTTAATTATGAGATTCAGCCTCATGAGGCTCAGCTTTACTGGCACTGTTCTTCAGGCCTCCTGTTCATAAACAACAACAGACTGCACATCCAACTGTCCAATTACTTATAATCCCTTAAACTGGGAGTCTATGTATAAAAAGACTGTAGTTCACACACGCTTCACCCAGTACAGACCTAGATACTTTCAAAATAAACTGTGCCTTTGTTTTGTTTGAAATGTGCTAGAGAACAATGACATTTCAAAATGTCCATCTTAACTCCATATGTTTGCCAGTTTATCCTAGCTGGAGTTGGCAGTCTCACAGAAGTCTGAATCCCTGCCAGCTTGCCTATGTCTCAGACCCCTTTGTGATTCTACCACCTAGATGCCACTGTGCCCCTTTCTGCACATTGTGTGCTGTACATGGAGCTTAGTCTGATGGAACAGTTTAATTCAGTCCTGTTGTCATATCTATCCAAATTTCAAAGTGTATTCTATTTCCTCATATGTGAGCCACATTCAGCTGAGTGGTCAAAAGAGTACATCCTGTGCAGTACTGTACCGTAGTTCTGCAGATATTTGCATTATTCATAAACGTAATAATTCTCCACCCTCAAAATTTTTAATGAAAAATATTCAGGGGCTCCTGTGCAATATAGCCACAGCCTCACCCATAGAACTAAGACATCATGTGGAATTGGTCACTTTCATAATAGTAATTTGATTGCAACCCATAACAGGACACAGGACAACTATTTCATATTTGATACTTCACATTTCTATACTTGACTAAAACTGATATTTCACAACTTTGTATGTAGTCAAAATGATTGGATCAACATTCATCAAACAAATCTCCTGTGGATGATCAAACCAAGCCGGGTCTAATCTTGCCAGCTCATGACTGCTTTGACAGTACAGTCACAGGGACTGGAAATGTGATTTGTCTCATAGAGCTTCATCCTGTACTTCAAGTCAAATTGGTGCCTCTGACAACAAACCTGATGGCTTACTTATAAAACTAAAGAGCTACACAAAATACATGAAAAATAAACCCAGAATAGAATAGAATAGAATAGAATAGAATAGAATAGAATAGAATAGACGTACATGCAGTGCACTTTAGATTGAGCATAGAAGCTAAGAGAAGAATATCATCATCTTGAGTCCATCAGCAGTATATTAATGTAAAATGACTGAAGACTGAACACCTGTTAGATGGTGCTAAGAGCCCAGGACCAAAATCCAAATCATGTGCTTTAATACAACAATACCATATCATCTTAATCAGATTCTCCTACAAGAAACCAAATGTTGAAAGTTGTTTAAGAAAAAACTATTGTAAAAACTGCAGTAATCAAGCCATGCTTATTGACCCTTTGAATTTCTTTTAATCAGTTTTATTCAAAGGCTCAAAGCTTCGCCCTCAGATCCTCATCAAAGCAAGGCTTTACAAACCCAAGGTGGTCTTTTTTCATCTGCCATCCCATTAGATGCCCAGTAGGTAGGGAAGTTCTTGCAGGAAGTCCCAGGAGGTTCTACTGTTCTACTGAACTGTTTTAATTCTATTGCTTCATTTGACATATTTCAATGCTTAATTTTACATTGGAATGAGTTTATATAAGATAAATAGGCCTTTATACAAAAATAAAAAAATAAAGCTCAGATATGACATCTGACTTAAATAATTTAGGAGTATCGTGAAAACTATCTTGAAATTAAAGTTCACTGGAACCTGGATTGATGTATAATGGAAAAAATATCAAAATTAAAAGCAGTAAACATCAGTAAACATTTCCACCGAAAAGCATTTAGTGTTTGGCAACCATTATGAAATCCACAATGTATTCCTGTTGTCAAAAATCATTTTTTACATTTTGCTAGCGAAAGTCTTTTTCTATAAATCAGTTTTTTTTCTATGTGGTTTTTGAATGATTCAGTAAAAATTAAGAGCTCATGGAAAGAGTCCCGAAACATTTTATTGCAAAGATAGTTAAGAGTGCTGCTGAACAGAAGGTAGTTACTGTCGTTCGATGCTGTGTAGATTAGAATGGACCCAGCAGTGTCACAGCATGTACACTAAATCGATATGTATATGTATTCAGAAATATACTTATTACCTGGGTATGCATTACACATTATCATGTAGCTGCACATTACACAAGTCTATAGAAATGCATCTACTCTCATACACAAGCTCTCCTCTAGCAATTCATCAATGGCCACTGCTGGCTGGATACTGCTGGGTGGCAGACTGATCTCACCTCTGTATACACTGATATGTGTAAAAAAAAACAAAAACCCAGAAACACTGCTGTACCTAATAAACAAGCAATATCCCAACTCAGGGCACAACCATGCCATTACCAGAAATAATGCTAGGATGAGAACTGTCTGCTATCCAAAAAACATCTAGTCAGCAGAGGCCCTGTGGTTTAGATACTGACTGGTGATGAATGGAGTAGATGGTGGCTGGTAAAGTATGTATATCAACAAACATGCTTAAGTCTAGCACTGTCAAAGACTACAACACATAACAAACTAGCCAGTGAATGTAGGCAACAGGCAGGCAGGAAGTGGCAGATGAGTGGACACTTGCTAATGTCTGGACTGTTATCCAAAAAAAAAAAACATGTAATTATAAAAAAAATGTAAAAACATGATAAATGGTTGAATCTGCTGATACGGAGCACAGCTCCAGGAAACACATATGGGTTCTGTAACACTGTTGCTCTGCTATGCATATCTAAAAAAACCAAAAACAATAAATAAATAAAGCATATCTTGCAAATGCAAGAAGCAACATGCTTCTGAAGAGCGCATCCCAGCTCTTCAATGTTAGAAAGTTAATTACATGTTCCAGAAAAATCCATTTTAAGACAAACAAGAGAAGAAACGGTGTTATTTTGTTCATATTCTTAATGGAAGGCAGCACTGTGTCTCCAGCTTCACAGGATTCATTATAATAGTCCATGTGACATTGTTACATTGCAGTGCCACCAGTTATTTTAAACACTTTACACAAATAAAAGCTGCTTTGACATTTTTACCCTGTTATGGAGGCCCTCTGGCTACTAGCCACTGGATACCAACTTTGCTCTCTTTTATGATTCTATGACATGAATACATAGAATACATAGAATATATAGAATACATTGAATACATAGAATACATAGAATACATAGCTCTATGCCATTTAGAGTTGTGCTTGATTTGGTCTGATTCATCATTAAAGAAAATGTTATGTACACAGAAGTCATAATATTATTATACATAAAAATACAATTTTATCCATTTCACTAACAGTTAACAAAATGATGAGTTATTTTGCTGACATCAAATACCAGTCAGCTTATGACTAAGAGCAGTGACACACCCTTCTTCCTGGAACATACCCTGATGACCCGAGTCATACATATTTCTACAGTATGCTGAATACATGCATAACATCTCCAAAGAAACTCAAACCAACAAAGCAAAGTGCAAATCACCAGGTTGTTCTCCAGCCTACAGAAGGAACTGTGTCACCTTTACACAGCTGCATGTTCTCTGTAATTAAGGTTCACACAGTCATTTGTGGACTGACCTGAAAGTACCTCACTCCCACCGCTGCCACTGATGAGGCTGGATGCATTTAGGATTTAGTCTTACGGCCAATAAATAAAAACCGCTGCATCTATTTTGGAATATTTGTGCTGAAGAAAACCAAAATATTTTGAGAAGCAGCAAAGAGTACTTAATGTTCAGTGATTTTTCTTCACCTTTTTCCAAATGATGAGTGACTCTGACAAGGGCCAAACTGTGATGACTACATGGGTCGGAGCATGTCCAAAACGGCAGGTCTTTGTGGGGTGTTCCTGGTATACAGTGGTTAGTTCCTACCAAAAGTTGTCTAGGGAAGGAAAACCAGTAAACCTGCAACAGGGTCGTGGAAGCCCTAGGCTCAGTGATGCGCATGGAGTGCAAAGGCTACCCCATCTTGTATGATGGCACAGAAGTTAATGCTACCTATGTTATAAAGGTGTCAGAACATATTGAAGTTTGCAGCATACAGACCTGCATATCCCCAAACCACGCTGACCCTCTCCAGTGCCAAAAGTCCCTATAATGGGCATGTGAGCAATGAACTGCACAATCGAGCAATGGAAGAATGGTGGCCTGCTTCGATGAATCACACTTTCTTTTACATCATGTGGACAACCAGGTGTGTTTGCTTTGCTTGCCTGGGGAAGAGATGGCACCAGGAAGCACAACGAGAAGACGAGCTGGCGAAGCTCGTGGAATATGACATTCCACCTACGTAAACACTGTTGCAGATTAAGTACACCCCTTTAAGGAAGCAGGATTTCCTAATGGCAGTGGCTGCTTTCAGCAGGATAATGCACTCTGCCAGACTGCAAAAACTGTCCCGAGAAAGGTTTGTGAAACAAGACAAAGAGTTCAAGGTGTTGACTTGGCCTCCAAATTCCCCCAGATCTCAATCCAATCAAGCATCTGTGCTTCTGTGGGATGTGCTGAAAAACAACTCCAATCCATGGAGGCCCCACCTCACAACTTAGAGGAATGAAAGGACCTGCCGC
Organism: Sternarchorhynchus goeldii; assembly: GCA_028565775.1. Lineage (NCBI taxonomy): Eukaryota > Metazoa > Chordata > Actinopteri > Gymnotiformes > Apteronotidae > Sternarchorhynchus > Sternarchorhynchus goeldii. The sequence goes on along the minus strand of JAOXYF010000018.1, from coordinate 6,196,807 downwards.
TAACGTCTTGATGCCACATACTGTCAGAGGTGTTTTGGCTGCACAAGGGGGATTTACACAATATTAGGAAGGTGGTTTTAATGTTATTTATGGCTCATCGGTGTATAATGAATGCCTTTTAAACTATGTGAACAAATTCAACTTTCTTTTCTACCCATATACACAGAAACAAAATGAACATACCACTGCCCTGATATTAACACTCCTGTGTCAAAATTGTCCATTTAAAATGGGTGATGCTATGAATATCACAACTTGGCATCTCCTAGAACCACATATGAACTAAATCATTAGACATCAAATAACTATGAACTAGTCTAAATCATTAGACATCATAACTACGGTTATTGTCATTTTATCACCACTCAAATAAGCCAGTTATATTTTAGTATAACCCATGACTGGCTTACATATAGGGAGCATTTTTAGCATTTGACCTTCTTTTAGAGTAAAGTAACTTTTTCTGAAGACAAGTCTATATATAGTAAATAATGAAAGTATTGTAAATGGGTTAGAAAAATGAGATGTAGAATTGATTAAACTGTACTTTTTACCTATGAATCTACACTTAATCACCCATAACAAGGAAGTTTTGAAAATTAATTAAAAATCAAAAACTGAAATCTCATTCTCAAATGTACTGAGATCCTCTTGCCACCGTTCAAATGATGGCCTTGTGCATCGTGTTTGCCTTAATTATACTTCAGATGTGTCAGAACTCAGAACTCAGCTGGACTCTACCCGTCCCATTCTTCATGATCTCACGTGCTTCATTAAACTGGATGGTAAGCATCTGTGAACTGCTAACTTCAGGCCTCTCCACATATGTTCAGTGGACTTTGGGTTCTGGGTTTGGGCTGGGCAAGGACACTCAGAGACTTGCCCACAAAGACACTCCATTGTTATTTTGCTATATGCGTCATGTCATTGTCATGTTGAAAGGTGAACTGTCACCCCAGTCTGAGCTTGTGCGTGGTCTGGAGGAGGTTTTCTTCAAGGATGTTCCTGTATTTGGCTGCATTCATCTGTCCCTCACAATTGCTACTACTTTCACTATCCCTGCCACTGAAAAACCACCCCCACAGCAATGATGCAGCCATCAGTATGTTTCACTAGAAGGATGGTATTAGCCAGGTGATGTGCAGTGTTTTTGCTCAGATACATTGTTTGTTGTTCTGCAGAAAAAGTCTCATCAGACCAGATGAGTCTTTTTTCACACATTTCTTTACATGCTGCTTAAACTCCAACTGGGCTGTCAAATGCTTTTAACCTCATAGTGGTTTCCATCTTGCCACTGTGCAATAAAAGCCTGATTTATGGAGGTGCTACAAAGATGATTGTCCATCTAGCAGTTTTGTTCAACTCCGTGCAGGATTTTTGGAGCTCTCTTGAAGTGACCATTGACTTCATTCTCTTGAAGTGACCATTGACTTCATTCTCTTGAAGTGACCATTGACTTCATTCTTACCTCCCTGACCAAGGCTGTTCTTACATGGATGCCACATTTGGCTGGATGGCCAATTCAAGAAAGGTTCAAGGTTGTGCCGAGCTTCTTCCATTTCAGAATTATTGAGGCCACCATGGTTCTCGGAACCCTCAAAACCTTAGATGCTGTTTTATATCCTTGCCCATATCTATACCCATGCCACAAGCTGATCGCAGAAATCAGTTTTCTGGTCTTCACAGCTTGGTTTTTGTTCCAACAATGTAGAGTTGACTGTAGCCCTTACAGAGCCAGGTGTGATGCCTTCCAAATGATGCTGAGTCACTTAAAATGGCAACAGTTTTACTCAAACTGAATTCTCGACATATTCCAAGGGTAATTAAAATCAACAGGACACATGTGACCACAGTTTGAAGTACCACAGCAGAGGCTAAATACTCGTGAATAAGAGGTTTCAGGGGGGTTCTAATTAATTTTTGAAACACTGTAAAATTATGTTTTCATTTCATCATTATGGGTGATTTCAATTCATCATTATGGCAATTATATCCATTCAAAATCAAATTCACAACTCAATAAAAGTGTGTAACAAGGGATCCGAATACTTTCTGAATCCACTGTAAATGTGCTACACACAAGTGAAAAGATGTTTGATTGCTTCCTTTTTTATTCAAGCTGTTGATTGGATGAAGTGATTGGATGTTACTCTTGTTTTATCTCAAGGGTCTAATAAGATTGACTTAGATTTTCCAAGTAGGTCTCATATTAAAGGAATGCTCCAGAACAGAGCCTCTCACAGCTCTTCTATGTAGGACATCCATCCCTTGTCACAGGTTTCCTCAGACACATGTGAAACATGTCATGTATAAGCTGTCAACGATGTTAAAGGAACTGCCTAACCAAGAGATCATGTATTCCATTTCCATAAGTATAAGAATTCAGACAAACCGAGGTCCCAGGTTGTTCCCAGACTGCAAAGCTTTGCCACAATGTCTCATCTATAGCTGGAAATCCAAGCTGTGTTATCTGTGGCTCTGAGTCCTTTGGGAGTGCAATTGGAGGCGTTCTCACTGGGCAGCGCTTGGATGCTACTGTTCCTTGTCTCTTTGTGGAGTGACATACTGAATCACTCAGGCTTCCATATAGTCAGATGGCATAGCTGAGTGATAAACATTCAAATAAACAAGCCTCTTTATCCACACCTCTCTGTAGATTAAAGCAGAAGCCTGTGTAATATTTTGCCATGCTGTGTGTGGATGTCAACATGATGTGCAGTGAGGCAGGGGTAATCTGGTTTTCTTTTTTTCAAATGACTGAACACCACAGTGTAATTTATCTTCTATGTAACCCACCATCACATGGGCTCACATATACTTTTAATGGCTAAAGGAATAGTTTTTAGTTTTGACACCTTGTCAATTGCACCTGGTGGTTTTGAAATCTCCCCAACCATATATATATATATAGCTATCATTGTGTATTACAACTATAAGGCTCTTAATTTTGAAATCCAGAATTTCTCACAGGGCTTGAAAGTTGTGGGACTTCAGTTCCGAAAATAAGCCTGTTTCACTGAGGGCCAGACATCACCACTCTGAAACCACCAAGTGTGAGAGCTGGCTGCCTGAAGAACACCAGCTGGGCAGCCCTTCCCACATATTCATCCAGTGGCATTGTTAGTGTCTGATGACACCTCTACTCTCCAAGGTAACAGGAGTCCATAGAAATATTAAGAAACAAAACCACAGATAGAACTTTTACTGATTTCCTATTCACATCGATCATTGTGAGGAGCCCAAGGTGGCTTTATATGAAATGGGTCATGTAAATTATTTTTAAAAAATTGTAAATGCGAAAAGTTATTAAAGGTCCTATCAGGTGAAGCGTTCTTATGGTTTCATACCCAGTGACATTCCTGTGTTTGTATTTATTGCTATAAATTTTTAATTAGATCATAGTGATTAGTGAGAAGGATTTCTTTTTAAAATCTTTGGAAAGGGTAAAGAATACAGGTGCCCCTTTTTGGAACACTAACCCTACATGTTTTGGAACACTAAGCCTACATGTTTTGGAACACTAAGCCTACATGTTTTGGAACACTAACCCTACATGTTTTGGAACACTAACCCTACATGTTTTGGAACACTAACCCTACATGTTTTTCTAACATCTTTTTGAATCATGAAAAAAAGGCATATTAAATCTTAAAAAAAAAAAACAGATGTCTTTAATAACACCCATGTCTGGAAAAAATGAACCAGACTTACAGTTGCAACCACCAAATTGTGTTGTCAGAGCAAACCTAAGTAGTATCTGAGCATTTAGATATCATCAGCTCAGAAGCTGTTAATCACACTTATATCAGCTGTTTACTACATCTAGCATCAGCATGTAAAGTGATACATCAGCTAGTCATATGCTGGATCTCAATATTAGACATACAGTGTTTCCTACAGCCAGAACAGACCCCTGCTGTATATTTAGTCTTTGTCCTCAGGTATATATGAAGTCATTCTGATTCTTGCTTTTGCTTGGCCCAGCCAGAGAACATGGCCTTTACGATTTTAAATAGCATACAGTGCTTAATCTCAGGTTCTGTGTAATACCCGGTCACACTTGTCATGAGCCTCATGAGCAAGTGGCATCAGATATAAAAGTCTAAAGGACCCAGTTCTGAAAAGTTCCATTAATGTAAGAGCTATTTGGAGAATGTAAGTCAATCTTGTGTTCTCGAGAAGAGTCAAAACTCACTGAGGCGTAACAGAAACTTGCATATGCTAGAATTAATCATTTTATGTTCATTACCATATTGCCGCAACCATCTCACGAGTTCAAACTGGGTGATTCTAATGCATATCTTTTTAATTTAATGGGTAATTCCTTATAGTTATCACTCAGACAACAAGTGCTCCCTTCAAAACGTTATGGAAGTGCACTTTCTCACCCTGGCTAACAGAGATAGGCAAATCCCATAGAACTTTAAGGCTATCTCCTCTTTACAAATATTGGAATAATTATGTGTAGGAGGACCCAGTGGGACCCAGCCATATTCTGAGTGCCCTATTTCTGTCTGCTGACTTCTGTGAACAGCTCATTTTTCAGAGCCTAACCCACCCTTACCCGCAACATGCAGTGGAAGAACTAGGGTACAGGGAAAGGCCATCACTCTTCTTATATGCTTCCTCTGCAGACGTCTCAGTGATGCTCGGAAAGTGAGTTCTGATTAGTCACCAATCTCACAGGTGCATCAAAACATAGCCACGCCACACAGTCTGCACTGGCTTGACATTTATTATGAGAGAAAATGTATTACACTCCACTTGTATTAGAAGTATTGTCAGCAAATATATCAAAAAAACTATATCATAAAAAATATATATATATATATATACATGGGTGTATGAGAGAGAGAAAGAGAGAGAAAACATGTATCAATGGGAGAAAACCCTGAAATTTCAAAGTATTTTAAAAAGGTCTTTCTGCTAAACTGATAATCGGTTTTCTGTGAGATTTTCTTATCATTATCACCATTCCAAAAAATGGACCCACAAAGTCCTTTGATTTGTAAAAGTGATTTATGAGTGCAACTGCTTTCACAGACCAGCTGCACTTGGGTTTACTCTTCAATCAGATGTGACCATAGGTCAGAGGAATTAGAAACATTAAATGTTATTAAAAATGAAGATTCACATGCAAAGCAACGTGCCAGTGACAAAGCAGTGGTACTCTTATTAAATATAAAGACACTGTGAAGTGTTTCAGTCAATGCAAGATACGCCTCATGCTCCTAACAGAGCTACTCGCACTAGAACCATCAGCGTTATCAAAGGGAACACAACCAGGGTCGTCACTGCAACACACGTGTTACTAAGAATGACTGAGATGCTAACTGTGACCTAATCGTAGTTCAGATGCCCAAGTTACATTCCCACTTTAAGCACCTTGCTTTTAAATCTGCTCCAGCCTTCATTCTTGCTTTGAGTTCTAACTCATCTAAAAACTTTGCCCAGGCTGGATACTTTAATGGTTGTGTACTAATTAGTGACATCAGTGTCAGATATTGTGCTACATGTGGCCTACGGTACAAGGCAATATGTTTAATGAATGCAATTATACAATTTACATTAGTTTAATAGATAAACAGACACATGACTATATAAACAGCTCTGTACTACATAAACATCTACCTGTGTAAATAACTTGCACTCCTCTATGTCGTTCAGTGTTAGGATACTGTCATATTTCACTTAATAATCATTGAAATCATTCAGTTGAAAACAAATTGTGATGCTCCTCACTAGCAATTCAATTCCATCCTTTTTAGAGAAATGTCATATACCTTTATTCTCTACAAGGAAATGATGTCACTAATGTTCTTAGTAAATCGGACAATTTTAAACAATGATAAAACATTGTTTATCAGACTTAATGGGTTGCATCAGGGAAAAGGAGACCTATTTCAGAACACTTTGTGTGTCCTAATCTGTTCTTTTGTGAGAGAAAAGGGAATCAGTGGCTTTTGGACTCAAAAGACCTTTCAGAAATCTGTTCATGGACTTACTCCTAAACTTAGTCCTAGCATAAAAACTGCCAGCCCTGTTGCTATGCATGCTTGTAATAACATAAGCAGTCATCTGGAAAGCCATTCTGCAATACTGGAGTCAGCTGCGGTTACCCTTCTGAAGTAAAGCCTTTGAAATATTTTGATAAATAGCTTCAAACCCAATTTATTTCAAAAGCTACCATTAACTAAGATCTCAAACTTGGCTGTGTGTACATTAGAAATAAAATGTGAGAGTACTGGGTGACTTCCCTGAAGACTTCCCTAACTGTGATGGCAAACCTAATGTATAAATATTGACCATTTTATGTAAACAATAAGGTTCTACCACAGATACATGTGTATTACGTTTCAACAAACAGCTATTAAGAGCAAGCAAACAAACAATGAATTTTTTAACATGTTATCTGCTTGTATCAATGTCTGTGACAGTATTAAGACCACCTGGGCATTACCTGAGTCCTTCAAGCTAGTCTAGGAAGTCTGTTGCAGTCATTAAATAATACGCCTTATTAACCAGGCAAACACAGCACATTTCCAACACAAAAACTACATGAAAATGAGCCACATCACTGAAGTTCTGTGCTCTTGGTATCATTCCCAGTCTGAAATGGCTGCTTTTCTCCCAAGAAAGCACAGGGAAAGCTGTGGAGATGATGGATGAGACAACTTCATGGGCTCCTTCCTTCGTGCTGACAGACACTCACAGTCCAACACTCTTCACTGCTAATTGGACCAAGTTTGCAAATTCCTTCTCTGAGGAGGTGTGGTCCTCTGGTCCTCTGGTCCTCTGATAACTGGCCAGAATTTGCCCACAGAAAAAAAAAAGTCATACTAGTTAGATATTACAGACCGTAATATTGACCGTATTGCATATGCCCTGGTAGGCATGAGGGAAATCATAAAGTTACATGACTTTATGTTGACTTACATAAAGTTTATTTCATATATCTGCCAAGAAAAACAAGAAATTTAGTGTGTTCCAGTGTGCTTAATAATTTTTAAATTACAACATATTTTTATATCAAATACCCCTATAGTAATAATGGATTATATGTTTTATTCTTAAATTTTAGCTTTTTGTCATGGTCTTTGTTCACAGCTATAAACATTAATAACAAATTCTCCATATTGCACTGGTTCAGTCACAGGATAGTTGAGAGCAGGCTCTTTCTGCAGGTGTGCTTCGTCTCATTCTTGTGAATCTATAATAACTATGCTAAACTTAGAATTTTTGCGACTTGCAGTGTCTCTAGATTCAGTGATTCCAGATTCAGTGACTCTAGATTCCTCATTAACATAGAACCCGCATGTAATTAATAATTACATTAATTATTCTGAAATTTAAATACCAGTTATGGTCTAATCGAGTTTTTTATTTGTTTGTAATGTATCCTGAATTTGTTTGGAGTGATAATGAATAACTATTCAGTAAAAAAAAAAACATTTGAGTCATAAGACAATTAGAGATACGCATGTCAGGATCCCATAAAATCTTCCCCAACCACAGAAACTCATTAGCATTGATCGATGCTACATAGCTGTTGGCTCAAAACGATGCTACACCAATGACGGGGTTGTTTCACGGTTCAGACCATAACAACAGGCCATACAGCACAACTGCGACCAAAAGCTATTCAACTCATTGATATCCCCAGACTTCCAGTGAATTGTCAATAGCAATTTAACAGCCTAACTGCTGACAGCGGACACTCATGAGGCTAATTAACCTCCAATATTTAAAAGCTTTAACTGCAAGCCACAGCTGAATAAAGTACAACAGCCAACCTGGTAGTGTAGGAAGATGAACAAACTTAGCACTAATAGTCATTTATTCTTCTCCATTAATTATTTTAATTTAGCATCAGAACCTCATCCACAAATATTTGGGACCATATGAACCTATGCGATGTTTTCAGTGATCACTGTCTGAAGTAGCAGTAACATGAAATGACGTAGCTAGTAACCAAGCTAGCAGCTGAAGCAGATAAACAGCTGCCCCACCCCACCCCTCCTGACTGACACATAAGGACATCAGTGCAATTCTAGCAAACAACTTTGCATCAGAGTTTCGTGAGGAATGTGTAATGCACGGCGTCTGTGTGGCCTCAGTGTTCGTGTGTGTATATACACATTCATCTTATGTGGAGTGCATGTGATAGAGAGTACAGGTAAGGCGGGCGTTGCCACAGCAACAGACAACAACCCTCAACAAGAGCGCAACTTTTTTTTCCCTGTGCAACTTTATGTTTTAGAAACAGATCAATTTCAAAATATGCGTCAGTGCAAAAAGAGTTATAATGTTGTGTTTTCTGCTGTGATTTCTGCCACCTCTTTGCTCTCGTGTTGTTTGTCTTTAAGTGTTAAGGTGTCTAGATGAACCTTCCCAGTTACATTGGGTTGACTTATCCCCCCAATAAATGCACTGAAATTGAGTTTCTTCACTGTTAAACTGTTTTATTCTCACCATGCTTCCTTCACTAGCCATGTTCTGTAGCAAAAACCCGTCCTGAACTGAGATCAGGTAAGTGCAACTGAAGGCCTGTATCCTACTGTAAAATTTTAGACACATTTTTTTCCCTAGTGTTTACATTAAATTTAGCCTGCGTCAGAAATGTGGTAGTGTACATCGCTACCAAGAATCTGTTGAAGTTCGCATTTTCTTTGACTCAGTTGTAGCACTGTAGCAAGGTTTAGTGTCTGAACTTTAAAGCTGATTTATTTCACAGCCTGCAGTGTGGGCAAGTGTACTTCAGGTCTTTGATGGTGTTCTCTCTTGAGACAGAGTGAGCCTTAGTCATTTGAAGAATTTTTTATATATTACACACATACACACATGTACACACACACACACACACACACACACACACATCTTGCAGTGCACTACCCATTCCAGCTAGTACATCATTTGGCCAAAACAACTTTACCAAAGTTATGACAATGAGATATTTCTAGCAGTTTACTGCAGACTGTAGAAAGCTGACTGAAATAAGACCTAAAGAGACAGAATTAAAACACACTTTGCTTTTGTCCAAGAAGCGGTTTGTCAGACAAACAGTACAACCATTTCACAGTCAGACAACAAACAGTACAGCCGTTTCACAGTCCTCTGACAGTACATGTGTAGCAGCTTTAGACCTAGGAGTGAACAATAAGATATGTTGCATTGCCACAATAACAAATAATTATTTTTGCAGTTAATGATGGTCTAAAAGCCCTTCTTTGTTACACATGACTCTACCTCACAGAGCATTAATTGCTGTATTTACAGTATTACAGTATCCCCTTAAAAGAGACAATGTGAAAATTTCATTTTTTCAGTGCTTGTGCACATACATTTGGGTTTTCCCTACCAACACACAAATATAAAATGGCACAAGCCAGTTAAGCTTTTTCTGTATGCTGCCGGAGTCACAAAGCGTGACATTCAACAAGCCATTCAGACTTGGCTCCTCCTCCTACATCAGGTCCAGGCTCATTAGAACTATACCACACCCCCCTCCATCTGAGCATCTCCACCCACAGCCTGAGAACCATCTTTGTGAAGATGCGTAATTTCTCACAAGCATCTGACACACTAGTGTTTTGTCGGGGCTCAAATCGAGGAGCACTACTCTGTTCTGTACAAATCGCTAAATCAGCCCTCAGCCTCAGAGCACAGAAGAGCTGAGTGGATAAAGTTTATTTCTGAAGGCTACATCCCAGCTATAGTTGGTAAAAACCTGTATATGTGTACTAACCAATTTGTGTCTAACTGCTTTTCCAAACTGGGTCAATACAAGGCAGGACTGGCAACAAATCTTTTACTAGAGGGATACAGTCAATACCAACTGTTTTTGGCAAACCTCAGACAAGGGAAATGTTAGAATTATAAAATAATTATGGTATGTATTTATCTGGTCATTTAGCACTAGCTAGCGCTAACAGATGACGTAATTTATTCAATGTAATTTTTTAGAAAATTATTGCTGTTTGCTGCAAGTTCCACAATAACACTAGGCCTTTTTCATTTTTTAGTTGAACATCTTTGTAAACACACAAATAATATGAGAGTATAATGAAAGAATAGGTGTAGATGTCCAGTTGTCTGTAACAGAGCCTCCATCAGCTCCGTTAATGAAATGTCAAACTGACAAAGTTAATAGCTAACCATTCAAAAAGGTCCTGGCTACTCAAACTGGCCATTCTGAACCCAGCTGGGTAGGAAGGGTGGTGTGGTGCACGATCCTTGTGGTTTGGTAACCAAAGCATGACAAAGGGGTGTGTCCCCTTTAAAGTACAGTAAAACCTCAGTGCATACATATGGTGTAGACCAAATGTACTGCCAACACTCTTTAACTTATAGAAATAATCTTATGAACAAAAAGAAAATCTTGTAGATTGAAAGTAGGCTGGTAGTCAATAAAAGCTCAGGAAGTACTCCAGAAACAGCTCTGCCAATATACTCTGAGACAAACAAACAACAAACAATGAAACTCTGTACCTCACATGCGGCAGTATGAGTTTAGATTTCCTTGCCGTACCTGGAGTCTTGCTAAATATTGCAGAAGCTTAGAGACCATGAATAATTTAGTATATAAAATTAGGTCTTAATAAATGTTTCTTTATTAAGGAGTAAGCGTAATTTACAGTCAGAAATCGATCTTCGAAAGGCAAGAGTAAAATATATATTTTAATTAGAACAGACGTTAACCTGCACAGGTATATTGTTTTGAAGCCTGTCACAAAAGTCAGTGTTCTCTAAAATAAGTACTAATACAGAAATATTAACTGGTTTCACAAAAGTGACATCACAGAATGCCACAATATGCAAATGCACACTCTTAACAAGTCATAAAATTTTATAGAGTGCCTATAACCCATAAATATGAAGCCAATTGAAAATCATGGCAATTTAATCACAATACAATATTTATCATCGCGTGCTATAAAAAACCTACTCATCTGAATATGAATTTTGCTCATGAATGATAAGTAAAACTACAGGCAATAATAGCACAGTGATAGCTTAATAATGATAATAGCACAGTGATAGCTTAATATGGACTCTTAGATGGAGTAGGAGGGACCCCAGTGTTATTGATTTTCTTGACTTGCTTTGTATTCCGTTCACTAATAATTACCAATGGAGGTCCTCCAATTACTCAGCCCTGCTTAGCACTTCCAGCCATGTGCAATGCACACACATAGATTCATTATGCAAATAACAGGAACTAATTCAAAGCTTGCTCAAGGGACTTAATTTAAAAATCTTGTAGACATGGCAATGCACAGTCAAATAAATTGAAATGTCTTTTCTTAGTGGTTGAGCAGTAGTAAAGTTTGGCTTAGAAGTACATAAACTGAAGGAATGTGACTAACATCTGGTAGCACCATTATGAAATTCATTTCTAAACTCATAACAAAATCTATGTTAATTTTACTGAATACTATTACTAAAGAGACATTAAAGGGCTAAAAGGAGTCATTGAAAATATTATTCTCCACATTTCATCTTGACTCATGATCACTGTCTAAACTAAGGGCTACTTTGGGAATCATTAAAACACTGCAGTTGTGCTGCACTGTAGTGCTGGGTGCCAGTAAAAGATATTTGCAAAAATTACATTCATTATAATGTCATTAATGATTCATAATAGTTCTAGCTGAAACATAGTTTTGATTAGGTGACTTAACTACACAATCATCTGTTTAAATATCTAAGATATATTTATTTTTTAGAATGTGAACATTCTAAACCACCGAAGACAAATACATAAAGCATTTTTAAAATGGATGTTCACATTAACCTTGCAGATGGATTGATGTGGTTTTAATTTGACACAGTGACAAAAAATACTGTCTGCTGGGGTCTACTAAAAGAAGAAAAAAACGAGCTATCAGAAATGCTACTCTCATGTGTGCTGGTGAAGTTTAGGCTTCAAACATGTCAGGAAGTGAATGTCAGATATGTCAGCAAATGAAAAGGTCCATCATACTGACGACGTTGCCAACCATCTCCACACTCTGGGCAGTGCTATGAGATCCCTTCAGCACAGAGAAGGCTACACAAGATAGGGTAGGTTACAAGCATAAATCCATAAAACTCTAGAAGGATCTGTGGCATCAGCTGCTTTTGATTTTTTTCTTTCACTTTTACAACAAATTCAAAACAAACAAATAAACAAACAAATAAATAAATAAAACATGTGAGACCAAAATCTTATTAGCAGACACAGAAAAAAATATTTAAAAAAAAAACATCTAAAAAAATATCTTAAAACATATACAACAGAGAGTTGCACTGATCACCAACTGCACTGATTGGCTGAGACCAACCCAATGATATGCCTTCAAATTTAAAGAATACTGCAGAAGAATTTGGAAGAAGCTGTATTGTTTGTAGCAGTTGGTCAGGGTAGACTCTATAGAAAACATTAAACAACAACAAGGTCCAGTGTACAAAACCTTGGACTTTCTAGTCCGTGATACAGAGCGTTTCGAAAGCCTGCTGATGCCTCTTTCAAGCTGTCAGCAAAGTTTGTGAATTCATCAAATATTTAAAGCAATCTACTGTACTATATATCATGCCAAAGCTTTATAGTAGAACCAAAACTGAACCCTAGTTTTTAAGTTCCCTGCAATGTGTTTTGAAAATTACTGCATTTTTTAACCTCTTAGTGCCCAGTGTACTTAAAACAACCGACAACAATCCCACAAGAGGGACTATAACATTTATATATTCAAGGCTCAGAGCCATCATCAGGTACAGCAAGAATTCCTGCGCTGTTCAGCTCTAACATCCCTAAGGGACAACAAGTATAACCCTTATAAATACTAATAAAGGAACACAATACACAATTACTGTACAAAAGATAACCTAACGATGCAATTCAATTGTTCATGCATTTAAAAATAAAGATCTTAATAAAAAAAAGTGAATTTCAATTACATTACTGGGAATCAAACCCAAGACTCACTGGATTATGAAACAGACAACAGTAGCACCTAGAACACAGCTAAGAAGACACAATAACGTAACTGTGATGACATATTTGAGTAGTTTTATCAGTTACACCAGCCTGATCAATTACATCAGCACTGCCTTTTACCTTTCACAAGTGATAATGATTTTTTTTATCTGCATTTTCAATTTGAGCACCAACTTGTGAAATATTCCCACCATATCTGTCAATTCAGGTTATGCAAGTCCAAGTTAAAGGGCTCAGTGGGTATGAAAAGTTCAAGACAGAACAGCGTGCACCTATACTGCATGCCCTTTCTGGTATCACAGCAGAACATCACTGGAAACTACTTGAAGAAACTACTGAAGGACCATAAATGTGTACATCGCTTCGCTTTATACATCTGAAACTCAATCAAGACTTGCTTTTAGAGTATGACTGAATTCGTATCGTCTTTTCTTTTTAAATCCAGTTTTTTTATGCATTATAAATTGTGTTCAGCTTTTAATAAATGGCCTGATGGATTGATGGAATCCTGCATCAAACAGACTTAAAAGTGAAACCAAAGAAACCTGGAACTAATCAATGGAAAGGACTCATGACTGGCCACAGCTCCCTCATGCTCAGTCTTACACACTCTTTCAACATACCATATTCTTTAGTGGTAAAAGGGCATTGCTTTCATTGTGTGTTTTCAAATGCAAGATCTGTCCACAAAAGAATATTCACAGCTGTGTGGGAAAGTGAACCATTAAACGAATGCTCCTTGCTTTCTGCCTGAGAGAGATGTACACTGCACTGCCCCTACACTGATACACACGACTCAGCTCATCAGCTTCTTGTCAACCCCTTCATTACTTGAATGTGGTGTACTAGAACAGGGAAATGACAAAACGTCAATGTTATATTTGGAGACAAATACAATCAGATTCCAGACGGTGTGCTATTACACCAACGCTCCACTAGTCCCCAAGCTCGGACACTCCCATAAAGGGAGATCGCAATCTTTCTCATAACCTATGCTGACCTACATAAATACGTCCACATTGCAGAGAATGTGCCTCAAGACAAAGACTTAGATGGCTGGGTGTGGCTGTTTGGAACTGAATTCAAAAATGAATTTCAGCCTTTTTTAAGATGGGCTTGAGAAGTGGATCACTTGAGCAAACATGGACAGCAATCTGTCCCACAAATACATGCAATCTCATTATATAACTATTTGCTTTTCTTAAATAATGCTTTTCCAATCAGATTGGTTTGGTCAGACCGCATGTGAAGAGGTTCAGCAAACCTCTAGCCATCCTAGTTTTGGCAGGTTAAAACTACGCAGTGATGCACTGCTGCCTCAAACCCAGTGGCCCAAACATCCCAGCCTACGGTTGTAACATTATATATCATGATCAGCATGTGAAAACGAGGGTTCCTTTATTTATATAGAGACTAATGCAGCAGGTTAGGTTCCCAGCCTTTATGATACAGTATATATGAATAGGAAAATTCACAAACATCAGCCTCTTTTATGAGGGTGGAGACAAAATAGACTGGACCACTCAGGTGTTGCACAGGTGTTGCATCTCTGAAGTGGCTGTGCCATAAATGACCTATTAGCAGGAAAAATTAAATATGTTTTCTGAGATTTAGATGATGCAACCTGGAATATCACATTGCTTTTTTGTAAATTTGATAAGCAGTACATTATCTTGACAATATAACAGTATATATTTTCAACAAATACAAGTCTGAGTATGATCTGTTCTTGACTTATCTGTCTCATCTATTGAAAGGCACTATTACCTCTACAAGCCGTCAATGGTTAGTTTTTATCATTCCTACTAATTCAATAACATATTATGGCCTTTGCTTAGGATTAAGAAAGTGAGACATGTACTATGTGCAAAGGACACAAAGAATTACCCTGTTTCACAGCCAAGAGCACATTTGCTGCTTAAACGTGGAGGAGGGTGAATGCAGATTTAAGCTGCACCTGTTTAGGGTTGGGATGGCCTGAAACTGCACCTGTTTAGGGTTGGGGTGGCCTGAAACTGCACCTGTTTAGGGTTGGGGTGGCCTGAAACTGCACACTTGCCAACATCCCAATCATGCCTGTGTACTTCCAACCCTTAGTGATCCTTTCCCTCCAATTTCCATAATGAAATCACTTCAACTATGGATTAGAAATGGTTCATCGGCTGAGAAGGAATACCAAAAAAAAGAGTGACATTTTAAATAAGAACAGAACAAAATTGTAGAAACATTATTAAGGTTAGTATATGAACTAGCTAACGGGTTTTTTCGCTCTAAAATCAATTAGTTTTCTTTAGACGTGCAACACGTAGCACCTCGTATACCACACATTCATAATTAGTGCAGGCTTACTTAGCAATTTTCAGTCTTTATTTACTGTGCTTGAATACCTTCAGTACATCCTGACGTCACTGTACGGCCAATATGAAGCCAACATAGAGGTTGCATTGCATTCATTTGTGACATACATGTGTCTAACTGCCTCCAAGGTATTAAGAGATGCTCACTAATGAGTGGCTCTCTGTGACTTTGGAAGTTTTTCTGATAAACATCTTACGAGATTCATCTTACAGACAGTACATCTAAACAGCAGTCCACTGAAAAGAGTCTAAGACATTTTTCTTTGTTACTGAAGAAGTACTTGTGAAATATAAAGTGAACCTAGCTATATTAACAAGAAGCACAAACCCTGATGGTTCATTAGTGTGAACAAGAGCTGACAGGAAAAACATGAATACGTCATTGTCACAAACTGCCAGAAAATCGTACTTTTATTTAAAACATGCTAGAAATTCTTAATAGAAGTCTTCATTCTGAAAAGTACACAGAACACATGCCCATGTTGGGTGTTCAGGTTTAAATCTGGAAGCATTTTTTCTATTATAATATAGGCCTGTAGTCTATTTTCAAATAACTCTTAAATTTATATTTTTCTGTGAAACTAAACATTGTCAGTGACTCCAGCATCACATATTTATGACTAAATAAACAATTAGTCTGGCCATCACTTCCTTAAATGCCTTTCTTTTTGAATAATAATTTAGCACTGCACATAAAAAAATCCTCTTTGATGCACTTACTACTGCAAGAACACCATTCTACATGATACAGATCTGCCATTACCGAAAACAACAATTTCCTCCTAGATTCCCTATCAAATTATCTGCTGGGTTACAGTGAGAAAACAGCAGAGTAATAACTGCAAAGACTAATGCAGACCTAACCACTGATTTAAGAAACAAAGTAACACTGAGCAGAGTGTGATCATTGTGATAGAAAGACAATACAAGTAAAAGAAAAAGACAAACCCCGAATCTCAGCGCTACACGAGTACTTTAAGAAATGAACGGAAATTGTAATGGAAAGCGAGACTGGCCAGATACCAATCTAACGCTCTACTTTCAAATCTGCATGAAAAGGTCCTATCTCACAATGGTTTCATCAGAACACGCTTCTCTTAGTTTAAAATGAAAATTCCTGATAGCAAAACCATTGTTTCATTGTCCATCTAGTCCCATTTAACAAAATGATAAATGATTTAAAAAATATGCGTGTGTGATATTTTATAAGTGGCACTGATGTATTGGCCTTTTCAGGGAAAAACACTTATACATATATATTTAAAAACGCAATACATCAGCAGGTTGTGCAGTGAAGGATGGCATGATAAGGGTGAACTGCTACCCACATCCGGATGAAGTGTTGAAGTAAGTCACAGGGCAAAGAGCATCGCACCCTCAGAGACCACCTCCAGCTATCAGCTGAGCAAGTGAGACACTCGTGACTGGCCTTTCAATGCCATACAACAGACCTATTCTCATTGCCATTTCTGATAACAGCATTTTTAAAATGTCTTGCTACCCTACATGACTCAAAACTTTATGAATATAGCAAAAATAAATAAATATATAATACAATAATGATTTAAGCTACAACCTCAAAGGACACAGCCAAAATTTTATATGTTGCTCAGGTCTACAAAGCATGACCTGTGCTACAGGTGTGGTTCTTCCTCTAATTAAAGCCAAAAGATATTCAGGACTAAGGTCATAAGGATTCTGGTCAGGTGTGATGGTCTCTCTCATTATGGCCAGCATGACTGCAGAAGAAGACCTTTGTGACCATAAAGGACAAAAGGATATTGGGGAGATACCAGCAGGGCTCAAACTTGCCCTTTCATCATGAATAATGATGCCCTGGGTAGTGGCAGAATGTCTCTCAGCAAAGAGTAACTGTGGATCTGCAAACTACAATACTCCTGTGCCGAGTCCCAAAATAACCAGAGCAGACACTTGCACATATATGGGCTATCGCCTGATACAGACACATCCCCAGCTGAACCAAAATAATCTTGTTTGCATTGATAAAAAAAAATAGCACCTCTGTTTGCTAGACAAAGTTGACTTACAGGCCTGCATAAGCTGAATACACTTATCTTAAGCTTGGGTGCTAGAACCCAAGTAAAACTAGTATTAGAGACGATATGTCATTCATGAAGGGAGGTTCTCAAAAGTTCAGGGACTGAAGTTGTGGTCGGATCTGAAGGAAGGATGGGCGCTTACCAAGTCAGAATAAGCAATTCACCAGTCAGTTTGAGGTGTTATGTATTTATTAAAGTCAGGCAGTTTGTGTTTGTGTTCTCCTGCAACTGTGTTGAGCTGCACGACAAAAACACACATCTGACACAACTGGAAAACATCCAGTGGCAATCTTTCCAAACTTCTGTCAGTTTAAAAGGGGCCATAATATTACAAGGGGAAACAATGGGTACAAACTAATTCTAGAGAAAAAAATTACTAAAACTGTCTACAAATTAACTACTGACATTTAATTTCACACAGTTTTATTTATCTCTATGCGGCAATATGTTATTGCATATTTTGTGGACTAATTTGCAAAAAAAAAAAAAATTAGGTGTTTTGATTGTTCCTAAAACCCATATCTGAGTGTTATGAGTGCTGAAGGAGCTACCACAGAAAGCAGTTAGCAAGATGGTTTATTAGCAAGAGAACATTTGCTAATAAACCATCTATATAGACTTCATTTATAATGAAAATTTGATTTCAGTTAGCCTCCACTAGCCATCATCAATATACACTGACGTAAGATCACATTTTGCATAGTTCACTCTCTAACCAATCTACGTTTTTGAATGGCCTATTAGTTACTTTGACTCTTAATTTCTAAGATGCCGAAATATTGTTGCTGTGATTTCAGTATTTGTCACACATGAAATACAGAAAAAAGAACGGATCATCTAAATGTTTCAAGAAGGAGAAAGTTAGGGTTGAACAGCAGCTGGTCCAGTCAGCAGCACTAAGGGCCCTAGCCATCTGAGGCGTGCAAACATACTCACTTCCCACTTCTTTGTAACATTTATTAAATACAGTCTGAAACTATGTTGTCACTGTGGTAACTGGAAAAGACAATATTATTGATTAAGGGACACTGCTTGGAACACATTTTTAGTGTAGACGAAACGCAGTTTAGGATGAGAAGTGCCGTGTGTAAGAGTAGACAAAGTGCAAGACAAATTGGAGAGATAACAGGAAAGGCAAGAAGGTGATCTACTTGAGTACATTTCAAGAACAAATATGATGTATGTATGTATGTATGTATGTATGTATGTTTGGTGTTGGCATGTGTTAAGCACATATTGGTACACATCAGAGTATACAGAAACACTCAGAGAAGACAATGGAAAGCCCTGCTGCCGACCCAAGAAAATGACAAATTCCGATTCCCCACATGAAACAGGAAGGAGTAAATAAATTAGCTCCTAGTTGCTAGAAAAGGGACAGCTTCCCATCACCAGACTTTTGATAGGCCAATGGCATGTAACATGCAATTTTCTGAAACTTTGTCAATAAAAAGAACGGTTGTTGGAAAAACCGCCAAAGGACTCGGCACAGCCTTTGTGCCTGTTTAGTAATCTTCCCCTTGATGGAGAAGAGAACAAAAGGCACGCTCACTCCAAATGACCGCCTTTGAAGTTTTCCAATAAAATAGAAAATCCCATGACACTGTGCACAATCCGTGTTATCCATCCTCCAACCCTTCATCAACAGCCACTTTATAACCGCACGGCTGCTGTTGGCTGAAGATTTCTGGGTAGCAGATCACTCTCAACACAGCAGTAACATCCAGTAAAAACTATAGAAACACTGCAGTGCCTGGATACACTCATATCAGCACAACTCCAAACACCATAATCAGTGGCACGGCTGTGTTACGAACGGTCCCCTTCCAAATAAACCAGTCAGCAGTAGCCCTGTGATCAGAGACTAACCAGTGATGAACAGGTTAAAGGACGGCAGACAAATTGTGCGTGGTCATTAAATCTACGTTTATCAGGCATAAGGCATAGAAATGAACAGAAACAAGATTGCAGTCATCATCATACCACCACGCCTAAACAGAGAAACGTTAGCCTGTGTTAGCCAAATTTAGCCTGTTTATTATTGAAATGAATATAAATTCACAGCCAAGGGCGCATTATTAAAAACACATAGCTCAAGCCTTTCATTTGGAGAGTCAAATGCAAGTCAGACTGGTAAGTCAAATGGCCACAGTGGGAGGATGAGACACGACATGCTGCTGTCAATCAAACACTCAGAATTTTAGATCTACTATGTATTAGAATCTCTCTGCTTCATTATATACTTTAATCTTGGTATAAATGAATACAAACTTGGTTGAGGGTTATAAATGTATTGAGACTTCAAGCGTTATGGTTTTCTATCTAAAAAGCTCTTTCTCATACATTATGCTTTGAAATGTCACATCCTTGAGATGAAATGTGAAAAGCAAAAGGGTGGTGACCTGAGCCTCTTGGGTTTTTCCTTTTGGGGAGGTAGGGGTGGGAAATCAGTCAGTGTCAGCCCAGTTCAGGGCTATTCCTCTGAAAGAGAGACTTATCTGATCCAACTATTATTTAAATACCCAGCATGGTGAATTTAGACCTCATCTAACCAACAGACTAAACGCAGAAGTGAAAACAAAGTTGTAACCGACCTTAATTTAGACACGCCCAAGAGGGTATCTAACATAAAACAATGGAGGGGTAGGTGGGGGGCAAATTCAAGATCTTTCATTCTTATTCTTTTACTTCGTTTAACGTATGAGGGAACAATCTGTATTGCTGAACTACAGAAAAGCGAGGTGGGATGAAATCAGGCATGTAGTCTACGCTACCATCATGAGTCCGATTTTCTCACGCCCGCAACGAGGTTTCACACAGCCTAATTCCCACGGCAAATTCATGCTATGAAGTGAAGCTGAAAGGGGTTCATATTCAATTATAGACCCTAATCTGCTGTGCCCATCTACTTCGCCTTTATAGTCTAGCTCGCAGGAAAACTCTTTTTCAACACGCAAAAAGCAAGGCATCAAACAGTTTCGCTCGCTAACATGAATGACTTCTTTGTGGTATCGCTCACTGGACAAAATACTTATGTTGGCGGGGTTTACAAGAGCGTTAGTTAGTTATCCACATCCTTGTTATGCAATCATCGGAACTGGACTCAAGAATAATCACGATTAGGATGAGAGGATCATTTACCCTAAAACTCGGAAATAACTCCTATAAAAACGCCGTTCGTCCAGCTATCTGGACGGCAGGATTAGCCAGGCTGCTGTTCAGGGGGCTCACGGGAGAAAAGACGAATACGATTGCTATTTATTTATTTATTTATTTAAAATATTATTATTTATTTTGCTTGTTGTTTTATTCTACGACGACCCAGTTAGAAGTGATGGGCAACGAGTAGTAACGTGGACCTAGCGTGGTGTTTATAATCATTAAAGAAAAACGGACTGGTGGATGGTGAGCACCATCAAGTTGAGCTAACCCTAGTTTATTCTAACTAGTTATCTGCGTCTTCCTCCTACCTCAGGAGCGCCGTGTCTCCTTGTCGGCTGACCACAGTTTCGCTCGAAGCATAGTCCACAGTTTGTCCAGCGGGCAAACACGAAGGCAAAAAGCAGCAAAGACTGAGAATTATAGCGGTGAGCCACTGACCAGAGACACAAGCATCCTGCACTGCAATCATAATGTCCATCACCGCTGGACTTATTATTTTCCACGTCGTTTATCAAAAAAAATAAAAAAAAAAGGTTTGTCAAAAATATTAATCCCGCTCTTCTGTCCTTAAAAACAAGTGAAGTGGCGTTCCGTGTAGTTTCCCAGATTTGTTTTGGTTGGAGTCTTATTGCGCAAAAAAGTCTATGCTACTCTCCAGTGGCTCGCACACCATCTAGTGAAGAAATGTAAAATGGGAGCAGACTTAGCAGCAGACAACCCCCAGGCTCTGATCCTGTTGCCATGCGGCCGTTTCCCAGGCAACCTGTTCCCTGTAGTTCGTGATGGAGCAGTTAACCCTTTAAGGAGCAGACTAGAGCCGAGTTTTATTAGCTACTGTTTACAACACGCCGATTTTACCCCCCTCACAACTCGGAAGTGCGTGTCACATACGTCATGCGAGTGGTAACCTTCCGGGACAATAAAGGGGAGCACAGATGCGCGACCAGGAGGTGTGGGGTATCCTTGGCGATTTGCTTGCTGTTTATTTAAGACTATGTAGCTACATCCATATAATCCTACCAGATGCATAGGTTGTCAGCTAGCAGAGTAAAGCCACACAAGTTGCCATTTGGAATAAGCAGAAAATAAATATTAGTTATCAAGCTGTATTTGTGGAAATATTTATTTCATCGCTGTAGTTAACAAACAGGCATGTGAAAGTTACCTGGCTAGCTATTTTATATGGCTTTGATTAGATCCCTTGTTTCAATAAAGTGTCACTCACTTGAGCTACTAAACATGATTTAGATTCTCTTGGCATCACTGTTATGTTTAATAGTGCACAATAACAAAAGTTATATAGCTAATGTAGGCAAATAACTGTTTAGAAAACATTCTGTTCCGCATAATTTGACCCAGTTTTCCCACTGAATCAAACTATCAGCGTTTGCAGTGTTATGGGCTGTGAACCATCTTCTTCATCTCATGAGCCAATTGCACCATTGACATTCCAGTTTTGTACCAAATTCTGTACATTTTGGTGTGAGATGTATTCTCTGGAACTGGAGCCGAGTACTTTTTTTATTGACCAGCAGAAGAGGAAGACTAGAAATGTAGCTTCATAACTGAACTAAGTCCTGTAAGTCTTAACCAGTAACAGCTTCGACACACTTCCTGCAGTCCAATGCCCTTCAGTCAAACCTTTTGATGAATTCTTCATCCAAGACATAGGCTACACCTCTAGCCTACACATCTGCATGCATTAAAAACTGGTTATTACAGCCAGACTTGTTGTAATTTTTGTTGTTGATTTAAGAGCCCAGACCAAACACAGAAACTTTCTTTTTTTCAGAGCTTTTTTATTGTAGTATAGCTATTAGGATTTAGAGAGATTGGCCAAAGTGATCTTAAAATGTTGCCTCCTGCAGTTTTATCTGTCACACACATGTTCTTCTCCATGTTAACTCATAAATAATGAGTGTACCTACTGGATAATTCAATAGTTATCTTTCATAACATTTTAGTCAAAATAAACTATTTCACATTAACTAGTTAGACAAAATTCATTGCAGATTACTGTTCTTCAGTCAATGTGATTTTTGGGCTTTAGAGTCTGCACTCATGTAGTTGTACATCTTAATAGGTACCTGTGGTGACAGTTAAGCCTGATATTTGCATCAAAGGTCTTTGATAATGATAGAGGTAGATTATTCAACATTCACTGCTCCAATGCAGCCAACAATTTATAATCTAATGGAGGACCAAGACTGGATAACCATTATCACATATTAATTTTATAATAGTCATTCTTTGTAATTATTTATTACTGTATTGATTTGATGAGGAAGACCTGGCTAAGGTTAAAACATTAATACAAACACTAAAACATTAAATTAAAACATTCAGTTGTTAGGCCTATATGTATGGCCTTTCCAGAAGATGATTAATTTGGTTGATTTGACATGGAAAAGGAAAAAATGAAAATACTTAGTGGGTAAATGACATTTATGTACAGAAACATAATCATTTAAGTTTAAGAAATGGATAGAACAGCATGAAATAAAATAATAATACAATTGAACAAGAATCATTTAAGAAATGTAACCCTTTACTCTTATTCGTTTAAATAAAGCTTAACCTGTTTGAATTCACTGCATACTTCATTATTTTGAAGCTGAAGTGACTGCATCTCTGCCCATGTGAATGTTGTAGAGATTTTGGATATAGCATTTATAATACACATTTTTCTTTAGGTTATGTTTTATGTAAAAGCCATATGCACTGTGTAAAATGCCCTACAGTGATCAATGTATATTAGCAAGCAAAAATAATTTTCTGCAACAGTGATTTTAAGGGTGTTGGGTTTTTTTGCACAGTCAGCAAATTCCTTAATTCCAGCTGAATGTATAGATATTCATTTCCACATGCTCATAACAGTAGCTCTTCTGCTTACTCAGTTTACATTTTTGGGTTTTTGTACTGGTGTATTTCTGCCAAGGTGCCCAGTTATAATTCTAGAGATCTGTCCTGCAGAGTTTAATTTCCACACCTGATCCAGTTTACTGAGGGTTTAGAGTCGGAATATTAGGTCCACGAGTGCTGGAACTTAACTTAACTTTAACTTTGATGGGCAGTGGATCTCCAGGACTGGAATTAGGTACCAAATCTAAAATATGTCAGGATAGAAAATTGTAAGTTTTCAAATTACTACTCAAATGCTTTCAGTGTTTATGTTTTGCTCAGTTGTTTGTTTTTTTTGCTCAACTCTTTTCCAGTTCTGTGTTTACTCAGTATGAGCTTGACTGTTTTCAGCAGCCTGAATACCTTTTCTTTTGTCTGTGATACTTGGTGTGTGCAGTAGTGAAAAGGTTATGAGAACAGCGTGTTGTGTTTTTGTTCAATGTCTTACTCTTAATTGGAAAGGACTGTGTTTGGTTCTAATTGTTTGATAGTCATTAACCTTAATGGCTGCCAATGTTTCTTCTCTACATTTGAGATTTAAACTTGCATAGAAAGCCTTTGCCATTCAATTACTGTGGCAGCAGCTAGTCATTAGTGCAGTGCACAGTGTGTTCAGGTCAGAGTTAAATAAATAATAAATAAGGGTTTCCCAGTTAAAGCCATAAGCTTCCTGATTAAAACATGTGTCTCTAGAATCTAATTCCCATAAGAAGTATTTTGTAGCCTTCAGTTTTTGAACTTGCACTTTTGAGCGTGATATTGCACCTGCTGCTAATGGATTTGTCATAGGAGTGGACTCTGAGTAGTTCTCAACCTACTCGTGCATGCATGAAGCTGGCAAATGGAGTTGTTTCCTGTTCTTAACACTACACTGTGAAACAATACTTTTCATATTTACTACAGAATATCCCCAGAAAAATGTTCAAGATAAAAGGCAACTAGCTCTCTTTAGAGTGCAGCAGAGTTTGACGAAACGAATATAAATGAGAGAATACATTCCCAATTGAGGGAGAAGATTCCACATTCTTTTCATGCTGAAACCACTGAGTATTAATAACCAAGCTATATTTTTGATTAATATGAATAATTATCTAAATAAAAAAAACATTTAATCCCAATGTTAAAGGTGGTGCCAAACAACAAAAAGGAGGTTTGCTCAAAAAATTCAGTCTTGCACATTTTTCCAATACTCATCATTGTATTATTATGCATAGTGTGTCCACTGAGTATTTCAAACATGTTCACTATCCACAGCTTTCAAGATAGTGAGGGATCCTTTCAGATGTTGTCTGTAGTACATGTTCTCTACCCTACTGTTTGAGATTTATTTTGATCTTTCCACAATGAAATGAAGTGAAATGAATTAGCTAACTACCTATGGATGTGAAAAATAGAAACATTATTCCAGAAGTAATGATAATTGGGCTTGTAATACAGCCTTGAAGATGTTTTACCCCACATTCAAAGGGCTTCAGTGGTTAGACCTTTGTGGATGATTAATACCTATAATGTAGAAAACTCTTTTAAGATCATATTATAGCTGGAAATGTGAACTTGTATGCAACTCAGTCTATGTGTCCTTTGTACATACAGCTTAGAAAATTTCAGTATAGCTTTTAAGTGTCACATCTGTCCTGTATAAGGATAATTGTTTCAGGTTAATTTAGGTAACTTTCTTTTTGTCCCAGTTATTTAGTTCATTTAAAATGTGTACACTGCTTTCCTCAATACCGTGTCACTTGTCTTTTAAGATGTACAACACTGATTCTTGACCTGAACAGTTGTCCATGAATCAGGTCATGTGCTTTTGGAGAAGTTGTTCCGTCTCATTGTACAAGTCTGCTCGGTTCTTCCCTGCATTGCCCTTTTGTACATTATTTTCCCCTGCTTGTCTTTAGGCACTTTGGTGTATTGCTGGGCTTGACATGCACAAGAATCCAGCGTTTGTTAAAAAAATACTCCAGAGTGTCCTGGACACTCTAGCCACACAGGAGATAGCCGTGCTGTTCCATCTGCTTTTCTTTTTAGCTCTCTCTCTCTCTCTCTCTCTCTCTCTCTCTCTCTGGACATTTGCAGTTTTGAAAGTTTGGATACCTACAAGCTTTTAATGTTCCACTGAGATGTTTCCACACCTTGTTTTTGGCCGTGATGGTTGTTGCCTTCAGAGCACCATGGTGTAGAGTTTCATTCACCTCCAGCTTGAGTTATAGAAATGAAGTAGTAAATACTGATCAGTAGTAGTGGATTTCCTGTAGATTCAATCCTGATGTTTTGATCCTTATTATACACAGTGCAGAAAATTACAAAAAATTAATTTCTGTATTTTCCTGTATGACCTTAATGTGGTTTCCCACAGAACTAAAATGTTCATATGAAAGTTTAGTGTAACTGTGTTTTGGCCGTGTCTGTAGTTTGTACGTATGAAACTAAGGCATCAGAGTCATGCTGATTTCAGCTTCCAAGCTTGAAATCCTCAAAGCTCTTGATGTGATGCACTATACTGGTCTATAAGGGACTAGTGAGATGGCTAATTATTTAATGCTGTTGATTGTCACCCAGTTTGTTCTGCTGACAATCAACCAGATACGGGCTCCTTCCTTGTGTATCTCATGAAGTCCATATAAGCATGTAGTGGCTTTCACAGCTCAAGTGTAGCAATAAAAGAACATTTTTTTTCCTTTTCAGGTTTGTTGATAAACAGTCCATGATCATTTCACTTCTGAGTTTTCCATATAGTGTTTCACATATATATCACTAAGGAGTACGGTCACTTTGAATGAACTGGTTCATGTGTTAACTGTGAACCTCGCTTTATCCATCGACAAGAATACTTGGGTGTTTAGTGACTGATGATGTCAGAGTCCTCAACTCTTGCATAGTAAAGCTGGGAGAAGGAGCTTTAGTGCTGAGTAAGGCAACAGATACTTTCAAGAGTTCCACTCATCATTTGACATGTGGTTTATACAGATAGCAGATTCCAAGAATATGATAAGATCCTCTCTGGGACGCAGTGGGATGTTTTAAATTGTATCAGGCTAGGCGAGCATGCTAAGTGAATTCAGCCAGCTAACAGATAGCAGTTCGTAATTGATTTGTAGGTCAGACCCAGTTCTTGAATGTCATCGCTGCCATGAATTCCAGCATTGTGAATCTCAAAATGTGTAGATTCTGTTTGTTATTTATTTCAAAGTCTATTTTCATGTCATTTATTTGAAATTATGGCCATTCTCTTTAAACTAATCCTGTCCATTTTTTTCTATTTTCAAGTCCAATAAATGATGCAAACTTGTGCAAGGTGATTTTCCTTAAACCACTCTTAGGTTAACTGGTGAGTATGTTCACACCATAACAGTGGACAATGTTATGAGATATTCTACTTAGAAACATTGCAGAAATATTACTGCAGAAAATGTTAAACGTTCTGTAATGTACAGAAATGGAACTGTAATAACTGAAGATTATTACTACACGTGTCCCAGTCTGTCTTTTTATCTTCATTCTAGTGTATCTCTAATCTGATAATATACACTATATGGCCCAAAGTATGTGTACCTGACCATCACACCTATTTAAAAAAAAATCAGCTGTTAACATGGACGTACCCCTCCCCCGTTTCTTGCAGCTGTAACAGCCTTTTCTGTGGGCATTTGTTCAAATTCAGTCAAAAAAAGTATTTCCTGAGGTCAGGCACTTATGTTAGACGGGAAGGACTGACTCACAATTGACATCCCAGTTGTTGATCCCAAAGGTGTTCGGTGGGGTTTAG
Organism: Sternarchorhynchus goeldii; assembly: GCA_028565775.1. Lineage (NCBI taxonomy): Eukaryota > Metazoa > Chordata > Actinopteri > Gymnotiformes > Apteronotidae > Sternarchorhynchus > Sternarchorhynchus goeldii. Next base: position 6,169,585 of record JAOXYF010000018.1, on the reverse strand, counting down.
ATCAGGAATCTGTCAGGTCACTGGATTCCCTCCACATCAAACCATGTCTTTATGGACATCACAGTCCTCTTGGAAGAAGAAAAGGTTTTTTTCAAACTATTACCACTATTACCTTCAGACTATTTTTATGCTCTCCGTAACATCATCCTTCAATAGAACTAAACGGTCTAATTCAACCCTGAAAAATAGTTCCAGACCGCTATCCCTACACCAGCAAACTTGACTCTTGGTCATTTGGATTCTGGTAAACAGCGCTTTCCTGCTATCTGACAAACCAAGATTTGTCCATCAGACTGCCAGATAGTGAAATATGATTCATCACTTCAGAATCCAGAGGCAGCATTGCTTTACACCACTCCTGCCAGGATTTGGTGTTGTGCATAGTGTCTCGGGTTTGTGTGTATCTGCCAGGCCTCCGAAACCCTGATGCACACTTCTTTTGCTGATGTTGCTTCCAGTGGCAGTTTGGAACTCTAGTGAGTGATGCAACAGAGGAGGAGGGGTAGTTATTATGCAGGACCCACTTCAACACTTAGCAGCCCCACACTGTGAGTTGGTCTGTTACTTCGCAGCTGAGCTGTTGATGCTTCCAGACACTTCCATTTCTGAATAATAACACTTACAGTTGACCAGGGCATATCTAGCAGGGCAGAGATTTCACAAACCGACTTGTGTCAAAGGTTTAAACATTGAATGTTGACTATGAAGGGGTTATGTTGTGTAGTTTCTGTTTAAATGCACCTTTGAAGTGCCTCTCAAAAACCTTAACTAAACCAGCCAGAGATGCTTTCATTTAAAAAGAATAGCTCTTACAATTGACTGGGGCATATCTAACAGGGCAGACATTTCATGAAGTGACTTGTGGAAAAGGTTTAAACATTGCTGCATTTCACGTACTGTATATGGGTTATATAAATAAGAGCGCTTACTTCAGTCTCTAAGCTCTTCAGTACAACCCATCCTACTGACAGTGTTTGTCTATGAAAACTGCCTGGTTATGGGCTTTTAAATGTTAATATCTGAACACCATAATTAGGATGGGTGTTCAAATACTTTTGGCAATATATTGTACATAGTACCATTTAATACTGCAACTAAACAAGAATAAATTTATCTTTAAACACTGGATTTGGTTTTCTTTCTTTCTTTCTTTCTTTCTTTCTTTCTTTCTTTCTTTCTTTCTTTCTTTCTTTCTTTCTTTCTTCCTTTCTTTCTTTCTTTCTTTCGTCGCGGTGGCTGGCCTTGCGTCCTTCCTCATCCTGTGTCCGTGTGCGTCGTGTGTGTGTTAGGTGAATGTGTGTGGTGTGTGTGTTAGGTGAATGTGCGTCGTGTGTGTGTTAGGTGAATGTGTGTGGTGTGTGTGTTAGGTGAATGTGTGTGGTGTGTGTGTTAGGTGAATGTGTGTGGTGTGTGTGGTGTGTGTGTTAGGTGAATGTGTGTGGTGTGTGTGGTGTGTGTGTTAGGTGAATGTGTGTGGCGTGGCCGTGGTATCTGTTTGCTGAGGTGTGTCTTGCGCGAGTGTATTTACGTGTGTGTATGTCACTCTGATGTCAGTGTCGCTGTGCCTGTGTTCTGAACACTCCTCCCTCGTTTCCTGCGCTTAGCGTAATCATCACATCTTTCTTTCTCTCTTTCCCTTTTACCAGTTTTGCCAAGTTAAACTACTTTTGAGCAGAAAATGTAATTAATTTGGGAAGAACTCTGATATTTACTTAGAGAAAGAAGATGAATTCTGTTCCTTTTTAAATACTTGATTTATATCTTCAATTATTCTCAAGTCTCAAGAGTGACCTTTAAAATATTTTAAACAGTGATAAATAGGGTCATTAGAGATAACCTTCCTTTAAACATTGCCTGTTGACTCTGAAGGGCTTTGTGTGGTATCTGCACCTTTGAAGCGTCTCTTCAGGCTAAATTCCATAATATTTATTCACCAAAGTGTAAAAGGATATTAAAGGAACTTGGTAATCAGTTAAAAAGTCAAATTACTAGAGATATTTTATAATATGCTTTAATTGTTTGTATAGTACACTCTATTACTTAAGTCTAGTTACAACATTTGGTAGCCTTCTAATAAGAGGTTATACTATGTGAATGAGAGATTGAATATATATATATATATGTATGTATGTATGTATACGTACTGGTGTCACTTTACTGTTCATAACAACAGTTATATTTCTGACTGAGTATAGACTGAGTATAGACTGAGTATAGACTGAGTGAAGTATTCAGGGATCTTCTAATGCTTAGTTTGCGCATTGCTGTTGGGCTTAAAAGACTTCCTCCATACGAGTGGAACAAGACTATTTATTGTACTAAATTAGGGAATTAATACAAAACCAATCAAGCAAGTAAGTCCTTGGCAAGAATTACAGCCACAAGTATGATTATATATATATATATATATATATATATATATGCACCTCTTGCCACCCCATAGATTTGTCCCTGTCAGTCTGCCATTTTACATTTTATTGTTAGAGACTATGGTGCCCTGTAGTTATGGTTAACCATCCTCCATCCATGTACAGTTAGCGTTAACTCCATCCTCCATCCATGTACAGTTAGCGTTAACTCCATCCTCCATCCATGTACAGTTAGCGTTAACTCCATCCTCCATCCATGTACTCCATCTGTGTTGGCTGGATATTTCTGGGTGACAGACCATCACTCTCCACCCAGAAGTGACAATGGCACGTATAAAAACTGCAGCTTCACTGCTGTGTCCAATACACTGATCCCAGTACAGCACCCACAGCACAACACCCTCCATGTCTGTGTCACTGCTGTGCCCAACACACTGATCTGATCCCAGTACAGCACCCACAGCACAACATCCTCCATGTCTGTGTCACTGCTGTGCCCAACACACTGATCCCAGTACAGCACCCACAGCACAACACCCTCCATGTCTGTAATATCTGTTCAGAATCAGAATCGGAATCAGAATCAGAATCAGAATACTGATTCTGATTCTGATTCTGAACAGATATTACAGACATGGAGGGTGTTGTGCTGTTCAGCAGTTGTCCTGTACTGAGAAGCTGAGTGGTTATGAACTGGATAAGGAGTGGATGACAAATGTTTTATTGGACAAAAGATTGGCTACAGTTTGTAAATTTACACCTTTGGTGTAAATGATGTGAGACAGATAATAATAATAATAATAATAAATGTTTTTGTCATTTATTTGCTCAGTACAAGCATGAGGCAGTGAAATGCAGTTTTCTGCCTATCCTGGCTTTGTTTGGAAGCTCGGGCCAGAGTGCAGGATTAGCCACTGTGGTCTTGGAGCTGAGAGGGTGAGGGCCTTTGCTCAAGGGCCCTACAATGGCTGCAACAGTGGCCCAACTAGGCTACCACAGTCCCCAGAATGAGAGAAGTGGCCAGTTAAAGTTGGTGCAACTTAGCTGTTTAAATAAAATGGGTAGTGGCATATTTTGTAAGAGACACACAAAATATGCCATATATCTGAATAATTAGCTAAATATGCCATATATCTGAATAATTAGCTAAATATGGCATATATCTGAATAATTTGCAAAATAGTGATGATAGCCATAGTATAGACTGTAGATGGTAGTATGTAGAGTACATTCTGGATCTTATTTGCAGATCTAATCTTATCCAGACGTGTTGATGCCTAAGGAGGTACTTTTGCATGTTTTGTGGCTGATTTATAATAAGGTGGAAAGATCCTTCCCTACATTAACATCCCCTCCCACAGAGATTGAGAGAGCCACACTCAAACGTCTGTTTAAGACGCACAAAAGTAATTGTGTTTTACCTTGTATTTCTATATTTTTTATTCCATAACATTTCATTTTACCAGCAGAGATATTATACCTCTGGAATATACTCACTTTGGGATGTTCACAGAAAGAAAGAGTAATATCCCTCAGTGCATTTATTACATGTGGATGAGAAGGAAACTTTTACATTATAAGAATTTTCCTTTTCTTTGCAACATGGGCCCAAGGGAATCTTTTAACTGAAAATAGACAATGTTCCACTGAACGGACCACTCAAGGAGCATGACCTTCACATGCCAAACTGGAAGTTAATTTTACATCTCATTTTAAGCTTGCTATCAGAGAGGACCCCTTTCCCCTGCAGATATTGCTGTACAAGAATGGGAATCTCACCACAGGGTTTTAATCTATCTGACCCCTCTCATACAGAGCATCAGACCACCCACAGTTCTGTTAGAGTTTTCTCACTTGCAACATCTCTAGCACACCGCCGAATAAAACTGAATACACACCTACAGCTGTGAGATAATATAATCCTGAAACATACAATCCTGAAACGCTGTGCTGTTTGGTACTACATGAGCATGTCACCCAGAGGCATGTCTCACTGGAGTGATCAAGCTTTTTGGTGAGTATTAATGGCTCTTGATGTGCATGATGTCCAAGAAGGATATAGAAATTCTTTTAATTAGATGCAGTTTTAAAAGTTCAGAAAGTTATAAAATCAATATGTTTTTGTAGTCGTGATGACCTTCACACTCCAGAAAATACTTGCTTCCCCTTCTAGCAATTTGCTTTGGATACAAACTCAGGATGCAGACAATGTCGAATAACTACATCAGATCAATATCTTACTGTACCCAAAAGATTCTAAATTTCAATACAATGTGCAGATTGATTCCAGGAAACAAAACTCGACAATGTTTTTTCCGCACACTGGTAAGGTGTTTGACTAATGACAAATATGTTCTTTCTTCATTTTCAAGCAACTAACCCTCTTAGAATGAATCTCTCTTCAGCTCAGCACTTCATCTTACAACTACACAGTAGCTAGGACCAAAGCAAAGCCCCTGCTATAAGGATTTGTAACAGTAGCTGTTGGAGGACTCATTAAAACGGGAAGGAGCATACATCTGTGGTCTGCCCATAGTTGAGGAAATGGACAGCACTACTTGGCCTCTTCCCCACTCACTGGTGTGACGGGTAAATAAACCCTGTGAGAGATTGGGAAGCATCTTATTCAGCTTGGAATTGGCTAGATTGTGATATTCAGAGGAAGATAATGAGAAGTGATGGGGCAAGGCAGACAGTCCTGATAAAAGGCCTCCAGGCATGCTGAATGCTGTTTAAAGGTGGCCACTTTCAAGATTCATACCTCACTTTCTAGAGGACTCTTTACCCATAAGGTTTTTTCCTCTCTCTTATGTTTTCAATTCCACACAAGCATGACCCCTGCTTTCATTTGTAGCTACTGACAATTCCACAAGCCACACAGGAGCAGAGGCAATGGAGGTGAACATGTCTGTATGGAGAGACATGCTCGTCAATATTAGGGTGGGGGTGGCCGGGGTGTAAAATATCCCCAATATCTAAAGTGAAATCTAAGTGAGCAGTAGAACAATTCTACTTGTATAACAAAGAGGGACTTCAGTGATTGATTAGTTTAATTCAGTTTGATACAAATCTCACATTTATCTACTAAATGTTGTTGAGGAGACTTATTCTTTGAGGATAAAGCTGCAATTTTTTCAAATACTTTGCAGAAGGAGAGCAGTGGGTTTTAAAACACAGTCACTAAACCAATTTAAGTATAATGTGGAAAAAATATTTTCTTTGGTTTTTGCCATGTATGTGTTGAAGAAAGATTAAAGCTCCTTTCAGTCTGATTATTCATGTCTACTGAAGGACCTATTTCTGTCCCTCAGCATCAGATGTCCTCCTCCTGCTGCTGGAGAATATTGTACAGAGTGCTGAGCAAATACCAATTAAATACCATGGATAATTCAAAAGGACAGACTGGAGGAAATTTAATTCATACAGAATTATTTTATGGTCATCATTTTATAAAATCATCACAGGAAACACCTCAGTGCTAAGTTTAAACCTGAAGATTTGAATTAAGACTGGCTATCAAATTTACTAGTTGTTTGTTTGTTTATTTATCAATTTATTTATTCATTTAACAATGGATAATGGAAAAGAATAGAGAATGTCAATATGTCTTTGGAATAGAGAATATCTACAATACATAACTTGACTGGATATTAATTGTGTATAAGATACACATAATTCTGACTTTATTCTAAATCGCATTACCCCTTTTCAAATAATAACAATAATAATAATAATAATAATAATAATAATAATAATAATAATAATACAGTTGTCTTAAAACCCTTCTATAAAGGGAATAGGTTCTCCTCACACCATTTAAAGCACTGTAAGCATTTTAGAGAAAGTCAGAATTTATATTCACAATGTATTCATATATTTTCCATAGAATGTTTGTAACAATGATGGTGGACAGTTTGTGGAAATCAGTAGAGTTGAAGAGCACATACAAATGCCTTATGGGATACTATCAATATGCTTCTGTTGATATTTAATTAAAAAAAAATAAATTCTGTGGTCACAAGGATCAATAACACAAAGAAAAGACAAGCCTCCCTGCATACCTGATACCCTCCTCTCACCGAAATCAAACCACGTCACAAGCAAAGCCACCCTTTGATTTGCCGACTGTTGGGAGGGAAAGTTGAGCAGCACAGATGGAGAGAGCAGTGGGGGCTGGGTGGTCCTGGGTTCATATAGATGGAGAGAGCAGTGGGGGCTGGGTGGACCTGGGTTCATAT
>JAOXYF010000018.1:6120942-6155205 GCA_028565775.1 Sternarchorhynchus goeldii | reverse complement strand
GACGTATCTGATTACAGAGACATCACGATTAATACTTTACTGAGGTATATGGATATTGACGTATCTGATTACAGAGAGACATCATGATTAATACTTTGAAAGCAGTGCCTTTACGTTTTTATGTTTTCCGTTTTTATCGTCCTTGAGCTTTTATAAAATTAAATCCTAGTCTTTTGGCAAGAAATAAATTTCCTGTCAAATAGTCACATAAGCAACTATAAAAAAGATGTTAAAATACTGACAAATTAATCTTACTTTTTTGGCTCCAGGAAACAGTACAGGAACAAATCTGAAATTCTTGCACCCATTTTGAATGAATTCATTCTGTAACTGAAAATCACAATATAACATTTTAACAGAAACTGAGATCTTCTCTCTCATGTTTTAGAAGAACAGAAGCATTAAGGGAGAAAACACACCTGTTTGTGAATGTAGACAGTGTTGAGTGTTTCATCATTTTCCAGGCACAATGAGGCTCTGGTGACAATCTCATAGTACTTCGGACTGATGATGATAATGATCAGGTAGTCTTTCTGAGAGAAAATTGATATGAGACTTTCCATAAAAATCTCAAACATCATTTTTGGTTTGGTTTCCCATCCAACAAACTTAAAACCCCACTGTTGCTTTAAACTAAAAACTTTGGCAACTTTATCTTATTCCAGTGCAATTATACATACTACATTAATATGATTACTTACAGATTTAAAAAATCATATTTGTTATACACAACTTTGCATCCTATGTAGGATATATATATATATATATATATATGTTTTGATAAATTCAAGGCCATGACATTAAATATTCCATATCCCACAAAGCTGGCTGTACAGTGAACATCAATGTCATTAACAGCCCCAAATAAGAAACACCCCTACCTCAGTAATGTACCTCTCCATGAAGTCAATCTTACTTATACTCCTGAACTGTTGTTCAAACATGTCAATCTAGAAATCAGAAGCACACTCAGGACTTGGTACACCGGCAGATGTTACTCACCTAAATCCAGCTTATTTCCTTCTTTTGCAATAATTACTATGAGGACTACAGTGTAGGAATCGTGAGGACTGTATGTTCACACTGAACATCACGAAGGTGAACGTCTTACATGAGTATAGAAGCCGTTGTGTCTCAGCAGTGCCACAAAATTGATGACCTCTTTAACATGGTTATCACCGTCTGCTTCATAGGTGACAAACACTTTGCCTGTGTAGAGAGACATTAAATGAAATACACAACCACACTCTCATTCTTGGAAAACAAAATTAATCTTTGTGCTAAATTAGGCAATTCAAAAATAGTAATTACTACAGTTGACTAGTAGATTTATAAAATTATATGTACATGTTTAAAGGATTATATGTATATGTGCTGTTAGAAGAAAATTATTCAAGAAAATATGTTCTCACTCTGAAAACTATATCAACCATAGTTGTGCAAACACTGAAGCATAAACTACAATTCTATGATCTTGTTTTAATTTATGGAAACACCAAATAAAATAATAAATATATTAACACATTCATAGAAGTGTGGATGCAGCTAACAAAGGTACGACTCCATCTGAAACATTCAGATGCCCTAGACTGTTAACTCAGCTCATTGAATGAACCAACATTATCTATCACTCAAATGAGATTTTGGTTGCAATGCTGTACGATAACTTCAAGTCAAGACTGTTCTGAAAGAAGAATGAAGCTGTTTAGTGGTTGGCCAATAAACACTTGACATAACCAATAGGAGAGATTTACAATTCTATGACTTCTTGTCTTCTTCATAGACATTTCTATGCAATAGTACTTAATAATAATGAAATGAATCAATGAATCAGTGAATGAATGCTACTCACGCTGCTCCAGGGATAGTGGTTTTGTGCTTGGAATACTCTTCGGCGGAGGGTGAAAAGTGTGCCTGTTATCAGTAGGGAAGCCCACAAAACAATCATTCAACAGAAACAGTATCATCACATAAATATTGCACCAAAGAGCTTAATTCCCCTCTCACACCAACATCTGTTAGCAAGCATCACAAGCTCAAAATCAAACTCAAAATCAAAGAACATATTACCTATGAATAAATTCTTGATCTGAAGGCTTGCTGTTCTTTGGACCTGAGGGGGGGGGAGAGAAAGAGAGAGAGAGAGAGAGAGAGAGAATGAACATCAGACAGAGATAGAGGAGTTCACACTTCAGACACATCAAATGCACTATACATAGGAGGGTATCAGGGCAGGCTCTGTGAGCACAAACATTATCAGGCAACATTACTCCAATGGGGAAAAAACTGTCATATCAATCCATGAATAGAGATACAAGTAAACACTAAGATTTTCCACTGCTTTGTTTTATTTTGAAACAATATAAAACCAGAAAAAAACATTTTAAGAATAAATGAGTCAAGTTATGAAATGGGAGATAGCATCAATGCATTCAGGAGCACAAAGGATAAAAAGAAAATGTTCAAACTGATTTGTTATGGTGGAAACCGTCAGAATGATGATCTGGGGCCATGCTGAATCAAAGCCAAACACTGCCTTGAAGGCCACATTTACATTTCTGATCAGGTTCAGCAACCTCGAGAGACTTTAGAGATATACAAGAAACTAGCATGAGATCAGTGGAAGAACTTCTTGTCCCAACTTGTCAGATACTCTATCATTTAGTGTACAGGACACACATTCCAAAGGCTGAAAGTCCCTTTTCCATGTTGACTGACATGTCATAGATTTGCATATCATTTTAGAGTGGTGTAACAGAAATCACTATCTCTATAGGTACAGTAATGGATAATTATTTAGATAAATGTGATGGTGCCTCTTTAAATTTGAGCTGAAGTATGGAGTATTACACTTTAAATTTGAGCTGAAGTATGGAGTATTACACTTTAAATTTGAGCTGAAGTATGGAGTATTACACTTTAAATTTGAGCTGAAGTATGGAGTATTACACTTTAAACCAGTGGCAGAGAGAAATCTGGGAAGATTCTCGGTGGACCCCTGGGTTGTTGGATCTGCACAATTTCTGTGATAAAAGACTTAAGAAAAGAAAGGCTTTGGAGGTTTTGGACGTATTTAAATGCACTAAGCTCACAAAACTCCTTAAAGGTCAGACACAGCGTTGTCAGCATTGAGACATGTAATCACCAGTTAGCAGAATAAAACATTATAAAGTATATATAGCTCAGCTGTTTGTTATTGTTTAATGATAGGATCTCTTCAGTTGTATAAGCTGTGTTCATATCCCATGATGTAGCTATTAATGTTTTTTTCATGTCTTTTTCTTGGGTTAACCATTTATTTTAAATTTCATTTTTAGCCAAATATACATTTGTTTGGACAAAAAAGAAATAATTGTTGAATATGATCAATAAACTAATTATGATAGGATAATGAAAAAGGTTAAAACTGATGGTTTTTATTTGCTGAAGCCTTGGTAGAGGCCAACCAGAGTGGACTGTAGATGCTTAGGTCTCACCTCAAACTGTTTTATATACTTAAATCAAAATTAAATGTCTGGGTAAATTAAATTTTTTGTGAGCAAATATTTAAGCTAATGGTCAAATAATAGCATGAATAATTGAGCTGCTGCTTTCATGAAGATCTGTACTTTACTAGGGTAGGGTTGTTTAGGACAGTTCTTTGCTTCTAATTTGTTCACATTTTCTCCAAGTCACATTTCAGGAAAAGCTTCAATCATATTATTAAGAAAATTGAAAGGAATAGAACTGTGTACACCCAGGGGTCATGCACATTATATAAACATTACAACTAAACAAGATCGGATCATTAGGAACTAAGAACTTGTCTCTACTTTATAACTCATAGAAATGTTTTCACAGACCGTGTTTATTAAATATTCTATCATCTCAGAGTAGCGTATACTAGGTGTGAGAAAGGTCACAGCACTTACATGAAGAAGAAGTGTATGGCATGTGGTATGATACGGAGTGTGGATTCCCCCAGTGAGCACCTAGTAGGCCCAGCCCAGCACATGGTGGTCCATGGGAGAGGCATGAACATGGGCTCAGGTAGATGCCAGGCTGGGGTAGAGCTGTAGGCATGGAATGTAGAGAGCGGGGTTGCTCCAAACTGCTCACACCTGGACTGTGTCTCTCCGATAAAGAGGGAGAGCAGCAGGCTTCACTCCGGTATGTGGAGTAATCTCCTGATACCAGACAGGACGGGCGGCTGCCACTGGAGTATGCCCTCGCTGAGCTGCTGTAAGGACTAGGCTGCAGCCAGTGCTCTTTATGCGGTTCCAGGGTGCTGAAACAGCTTTCCACCTGGCTGGGGAAGGGGGTCGGTGGGCTGTAGCCTGTTGGGAGACCCAATGGTGGCTGGTAAGGACTGTAGCTGGACTGGTCGTCGCTGCTCATGCTACTGCAGGAGTTGCCATGAGCAGCCAATCTGTTGTGAGAGGGCTTGTTCCTAGGCAACGCACAGTCAGCAGGAAGCCTAGTGCCGCTTGTTTCAGAGAGACAGTCCGACAGGGTGTCTTCAGTGCCACTTTTGCTCATATTTTCGTCCTTCTCCTCTTGGAAGTTGAATGATGGAAAATTGCAACTAATGGACTGAGAAATGTTCATTAGGATAGACAAGAAAGGCTTCAGCACAATCATATCATGCGTGATGTAATATATGTAAATAACCCTTTCTACACTTGAGTTAAAGTTGTATCTTATACTGAATCCCACCCCTATTTGTTGGCTGAATTGTTGGTAAGGTAAATGATAAAGGCTTTAAATGTCAAATGTTATTGATGATCGCAGAACGGTTACTTTAATAACTGAGTATTAGAACCAGTACACTTATTATCTCTCCTAAAAACAAGTTGACCTTAAGCCAGAGGGAATGAATGGATTCTACCTATGAGTAGTGAACAAGGAGTGTAGACTGTGCAACATCATTATGTGGGTTACAAAGGAGCTGACTCCATTTCAAGGTTCCAGAGTGTACAGAGACCTACAAGTACAAAACCATATTTACATTGTCAAAATGCACATCCATAACACTTCCTAAATTACGGATGCAGGACATTTCACTGCAGTTAAAGATTTTGCAACACTGATATAACGCTGCAGTACGAATATGCTCCACCCACCACCAACACCCAGCTCCCCAACACCCCGCCCCCCCAACACCCCGCCCCGAGCCAAACTTCAAAGCACATCGATCCGGCTGTTCACACACGCTTAACAAGCTGAAGGTTCACCAGAAGGGGGACCTACTAACACACACACGGGAACGCTGCTTGGCATCGATATGGCCCTACCATGGTTTTGTGTTGCCCGTTGTTCCAGAGAAATAGCAGATGTTCCTGATGAGCATTTGATTTTGACGAATTTAGGTCCCCACCCCTTTCGTGATCTACACTTATACAAATAAAACTTTGTATTTGTTAAAACTTTACAGAGAAACAATCGAAAATGATGAGATGTTGTATAAGGGGATTTTCCCACAATGTTAACACTGTTTGTGGTGCGCAATATCATTTCACAGCGCAAACGGAAACTACCTTTAGTACTGTGGAAACTCAATGAACTGTAACTCAGACCTAAATGTAAGAGGTCAGCCACTTCAGCAGTTCAAGGAGGGCCCACATCAGAGGTTAATGATCTGAATACCCCGTTCAATAACAAATACAATGTTCCACCTGACAGTACTGGTAAACACCAAGGAAAAAAGCTTTCTTACATATAAAGGCAACATATCGGGTAGTTTCCTCTTTAGTTCTTTAATCCCACAAAACAGTAACATCAAGCTTCATAAACGAGGACACTGTTACACCCAATGTCAATTTGATTAAATCCGATGAGGTAACACAAACGAGGGTAGCACCTTCCGGTTGTTATTTTAGAGCTTGATGTAAACCTTGTGAATAAAGCTACTTCACACCAAGAACAACGGAGTTATTATCAGTCATAATACCGTCTCGTTTTCTCTATCCTTAACCTAGTGTACTTTAAATTAAAGCTATCACACTGACTTACGCCACTTACCTTGTAGCTCATCGATAAAGTCAACTACAGAAGCATGAGGAAAATTTACTTTTGTTTCCCACACGTCAAACTTTAATGGATTAACCTACAATGAAGCTTCGAGCGAGAAATTTAAAGGTAGGCGGTTTCACATGTACATAGAGCAGCACGTGTGAGCACGCAGGAGTTTCAGTAACTGCATTCAGTCGGCCCTCCTACTTCAGCTCGAGCAGAAAAGTCCCCTCGCGTCCTGACTCCACACGAACAGGCATGTAAACACATAGATGTATTTTTCTAGAAAGTAGATGAAAGTTTTCCTTTTTGCAGTCACACACAGAACTGGGGAACCTTCACAGAAACCCCATTCCATGGTGCATCACGCGAATAACTACACGACAGGTTATGGACGTCGAGGAAGATCTCTAAACATCGTTATTCAAATATTTAAGTCTTTGTACGGTGTCTCCCAGTGAATATACTTCTCAGAAATGTGAGTAAAAACGATAACCTGCCGTGAGGTGGTAAACTCAGAAATTGTGAGATTAAAGATGCGATTGGGCTGCATGAAAATGCTGATGTGCGTTTACATGCACAGATGACAGTTCTGAGGTTGGAACACTTTGAGCAGTTACCACAAGTCAGGAAATAAAAAAGGTCATTTTTCTTCCTCGACACAGTTATAAAACTAATAAAGGTTTTATTGCGTAGCGGAAAGGAAAATAAATCCTCACTAAAAATGTGTAAATTAGTTCTAAGTGTATCACAATGAAACCATATAAAGACATTTGCAATTTTATAATAAAATCTCTAAAATGAGTTAACAATAAGACAGAGACAATGGGTATTTAAACAAGCACTTATGGGCTAAATGAGTTGCATTCTTCTCAAGAGGTTGTTTGTGAATACATGCCACACCTCAATGAACCAATACCAGCGTTTCTTTGTCATGTTTTCAGGACAACTTGCGAAAAAAAATACTCGTGTAAGGACCAAGAGTTTGAGTATGAGTACTCAAATGTTTTGCTGAAGTACACATCATTCGAAGTATTCACACTTCACTTGGTCTTTGTCCATGAAATATCTGTCTTAATACAGTATGCAAATCTGTCACAGGTTTGCAAATTATATTAATGATGGATCCTAAGATAAATAACCAAGTTGCTAATCATAGAGAATATAAACAAAAGAGACCAGATCTCACATTTAAACAAATATATTCATTATTTGTCTTTATTTGCACATATATTTCAAATGCCATGACAGAAGCCATTTTACAGGACAGGCAGGGAAACATGAAACAACTCATTAGTAGGAAGAAACAGCCATATTACTTTAAATGATGGATAAATTTGGAAGTGGCGACTTTTCTTTGGTTGGCAAAGCAAGACTCTAGCCATTTCTTCTTTACAAGGAGTGTTTGAGGATACTTGTGCATGAAATCCTGTAATTCCTATAACGACAGCACACACAAATTGATTCATACCTACAGCTTAATGAATCTTTTTTGTTTACCAGAACTAATGTCACCCATCAGTACTCTTGACTGTGGCGTTTCATATGAAGTACCTGTATGTGAACTGGACTGTCCACCTCTGCCACAACGTGAGTGACCTGTGAGCTCATAATGTCCTCTTCATCTCCATCATACGTACAGGAATGTTAAGGAGGAAGTAAATCATGTGAACCCATGTTTGTTGTTCCTGTGTAAATGACAGGATGCACTAGAAGACTTGTCCCTGATTTTATCCACAAAGGCACTTTGGCAGGAACGCAAGCTTGAATTCCCACTGGTCCTTTTCGTGATCTGTTTTTGCACAACACTATACTAAAGTCTCAGAGTTCAGTCAATACCTGATGAGCTAGAAGCAAATCAGTAATTTACCACAGGTGACATCATGCTGAGTGCAGCCTGCTAACAGCAGGGTGTAGGTGTGACACAACGCCTTCATCAAACAGTCAAAGTCACCACTGATACTGTGCTGGATCTTCACTCATTTGGAACCTAATAAATAATCACTGGCTGACTTTCAGCTTCACCCTGCATCTCATAGTTTTTCAATTCTTTCTCAAGCAGTGCCCACAACAGCCTTAAAATATCAATGGTGACTTAATTAACCACTTGACAAACTTAAGGTTTCTTAACAAGATTTCTGGTATGAAACTCAACGTACAGCTTCACAGATGGCACTGCCAAGATCTCAAAACGAATATTTTAATTTAAACAAAGAAGAGTTAGATAGTAAAAAATGAAGCCAGAATGTTAGTTATTATGTTTAGCACCGGAGACAAAAAAGGATATGTGAGAAGATAGCGTGTGAGTTTTCTTCTCTCTGTGGCACCTATGTTGTAGAAGAATACACGGACCCCTCTCATGAAGTCAGCCAAGCCAGGAGCTTCTCCACTCACGGCTGATTCGCCTGCAGCCTCTGGAGACTCTGAGAGCTCCTCACTGGGACCACAAGAACTGAAAGAGGATGAAGGACCAGGAGAAGATGCAGTTGGAGGTGCTGACACCGGCGCTGAAGTCCGTGGATTTGTGGAAGAGGTCGGCACTGAAGCGTGTGGGGCTTTTCGCCTGTAGTAGTATCTAACAGGTTTGTTAAGGATGTGCACAACATACAGAAATAATGGGATTAACACGCTTTTAACATTTAGGCCTATACTTGATTAACAGAGACTAGAGCATAGTTTACAAACATTAGTTATGTGTAGTAACCACAAGGCACGTGTCCCAAATTCATCCAGTAGATTGTGTTCATTAGTGAGACCTACAAAAGTTTATCAGGATACATGAAAGTGGAGATGCCTCGTGAGGCGAGGTGTTTACGAATCAGCCTCTCGGTGCCATACCAGTTGAAGCCTTTGGTGGAATGACCAATTCGTGGGAGATGGACGCTAGCTGTTGGTAAACAATAAGTTGAACCAAACACTTTTTAAACAACATGTTTGACATGGAATGTCTGTATTTTAATCTGCAGCATTCAGTTTATTCTTTTCATTGCCTTCATCAAGCATTATCATTTCTCATTTGCTATGTGACCCCAAACAGAGTAGAAAGTGGAGAGGGATGACTTGATTCCATTGTTGGATGTTTCAACGAATGCTGAAATTTGTTTGACTGTTGGTGCTTGGGGACAGCCCATACATTACTAGCATCAACTCCAGCTTTGATTCTGGGTTTGAGTGTGTGTGTGTGTGTGTGTGTGTGTGTGTGTGTGTGTGTGTGTGTGTGTGTGTATGATCAACTCCAGCTTTGATTCTGGGTTTGAGTGTGTGTGTGTGTGTGTGTGCATGATCAACTCCAGCTTTGATTCTTATATTAGTAGTTCTACAGCTTTGATTCTATTATTAGTAGTTCTACAGCTTTGATTCTATTATTAGTAGTTCTACAGCTCTGATTCTATTATTAGTAGTTCTACAGCTTTGATTCTATTATTAGTAGTTCTACCTTTCATGTATATTAAGAAACCACTTTAATAGAACCAAGTATAAAAAACAAACAAACTAAAGACTGTGAGTATATAGCAGCACCACCACAGGATGTTTATTTTGATCACAGTACTACGTCTTAAGTAACATTGTGAATTTAAAATATTTGTTGCTATTGTAATGCCTTGAGCATCCTGACCCTTAGACACACTATCAAACATCAGACTGTATGACTTTAAAAAAAAAAAAAAAAACCCTAACAAATGTACATGATGATAAAAAATATTAAGTGCCTACCAGAGTGTTTTAATATATTGCAGATCATAATTGATATATGTAGTATGATATAGTAGTAGTATATGTAGTATGATATAGTAGTAGTATGATATATGTAGTTGTATGATGCAAACATGCTGTGCTGGCCTCTAAGGAGAATTGAACAGAGAGTTAAGGAGGGGAATCATTGTGCCTTGCTACACAATCAGAGAGAAGAAGGGGAGCTGATGCTCCCTGGGTGGCTTTACCTGTCCTCAGGCTCGTGTGCCGCTTGTTAGACAGCATTTTGAGCTCATTCATTGCAAGGCAAGGGCCATATTTGCTTATGGGAGACTTGTCAAAGACCTGATTATGAAAACCATTTCAGAAAGTATTGAAATAATCCCTGTCAGTAGCAGCAGTACTGCTCTCGTGAAGATAAGGACAAACCTCAAGATCCTGTAAAATCGCACATGAACAACACAGCCTGCACACAATACAGCAGATTTACACATTTAATTGCTTTACTGCAAATCCCATAGACTTGCACGTGTTACAGTTGACTTTTGTAATCCAACAGTTAAATAGTGGAACAGTCCAGCTCTTGATTTTTCACACTAAAATCAATAACTTCATTAATTTCATCAATGTTGCTTTAATGATGCCTCATTAATTTCAGAACTCTGTTTAAACCAGTTTTTGTGGACTATACATATTTCCTTAACTTCATTCCTGTACGGGTCTGTTCATCACACCCTCTGTGTAGTCTTCTTATTCACCAAAGGATAAGCTTAATGTAGGCAAAGTGAGTTTATCAGTAACATTTGGCTTGCTGGGTTTAGCTAGCATTATCTTGCCAATAAGCGTCTTAGTAGTCCAAGTGATAATTGTCTTTGACAACATTTGGACATGCAATTTGTTATAGTTATCACTAATAGTTTTGACTCAACATTTTGTTTCAGAGACTGAAAAGGTTGGTGGGACAATCAGAGTAAACAGAGCTTCTTCCAGCAGCAGCACTCGAATTTTGACAATGAAAAGTTACTTTTAGCAGACACTGCACAAACTGCAGGTTAGTTCATGTTTATTTTCACAGGAATTTTACTGAATACATTATACAATTTCCCCCACCTCACCCTTCAAATTCCTCGCAGGCTGCATAGGGCCGAGATAACTACCTGCAGAGTGCCAGCCGTATGTTGACAGAACCTAACCACAAGTGGCACTCGGTGGCATTTACCTTTGCTAGGCAGGTAGAGGAGGGTGCTGGAATAACCAAGGTCAAAGGGCTGATGTCCAAGGAGCAGGCGTACTGTCATACTCATAAATATGAAAGTCACTCTGGATAAGACTGTCTGCCAAACGCTGTAAATGTTAAGCGTACGTACCTTTCTTTTGCTTGGCAGCTCTGTAGACCTTCTGGAGGCCCTCCTCCAGGGGAGCGAGGAGAACGCCTGACAGGTGGTTAGCTTCATCTCTCTGCTGGGCAACAACGAGTGCCAGCTATAGCAACAATGAGCAACAGGGTGAGAGAAAAACACATTTGTGGATTCTATAGGGTGGTCCTGAGACTTACAACATTACGTAACGTTGTAAAAACAAGGACTGGTAAAAGTATGTCGCAATTAAAAGAAGAGAGAGAGAGAGAAAGGCAGCAAGTGTGTGAATCACAGCATAAGATCCAGCAGATAAGCAGCATGTGAGTGGTTGAGTGTGAGGTGCTAGAGTGGTATTAGGATGACTCACATAGTCTTGTCCACTCAGTCTTGACTGTTTGTCATCAATAGGAAAAAGCAGCACATTCCCAAGCTCCAAGTCTTACAAAGGAGTAAATGGCATCCAACATGAGAAAAAAAGTTACCACACTTATATACAACAAGAGTTCGACTGGCTGCAGTTTTTCACCTTCCATGTCTCCTGCAAGTTCATACTGCTTCTTCGCTTCATCTGTTCGGACGTCAAGGGCTGTGAACAACCCACCTCGTCCCCACCATCCAGAGTCATCTATACACGCACACAAAAACAGTCAAAGGGTTTATGGTTTTTATAAAGCAACAATTACAATGGTATTATAAACAATGTCTGAACGTAACCAATGCCTTAAAGCTTCTACTGATGAATCATTATGTTGATGATAACATTACAAGACCATTTAACACTGATTAATAAATGCATACCAACACAGTGAACGATGATGGCATCCTCCCGGTTAGCCTGAGGGTGGGTTGCATCACCAAGTACATAGTGAATGGCGGTGTGCTCAGAGTCTGTTGACGTTACACTTGTGTTGTCGTCTTCATCTTCCACATCCTCACCCTCGCTATCAACAGCGGGCAAACACAGGGATTTATACCTGCACGAAGCCCACCATGCCATCCTGCCACACACACACACACACACACACACACACACACACACACACACACACTCTTTTGAGAATCTATTATGCAGTCTTGATAATTGAAAGTGGGATAAATACTTCTGTAAAGCATATATATCAGAGCAGAAAGGATTTGGGGTATTTCAGAGTTTAGAGGTTGAACAGAAAAGAAATGGAATTTAAAGGAATACTTCACACAAAGCCCTTCTTTAACCAGGGCTAGCAGGTTCTTACTTCTTCTTGTATTTTTGCTCTTCTCTTTGCCTTCTCTTCTCTTCCTGGAGCTTGGCTCTCTTCACAGCAGCCTCCTGCCTCTTCTGACGCCTCTCCTCCAGCTCAGACTCTGTCAGAGGCCTTTTTCTCCTCACTGGGGTCTCTAGAGGCCCAGATAATGCAACCTACAGACCAGCGTGCATGTTGGGTAATGCTCCGGAACATTCTATTGTCACCTTAAATGAAGGACTGACTATATAATACCTAAACCTAGATATTCTAGCATTTTATTTTAAGGACCTTTGGCTACATTGTCTTTATACTTTCTTGTCTTTGACTTTCTTGGTATTTGTAAATAGCAAATAAAAATGTCAGCCTGGCCTGGGTGTATTAAACAACCAGGAAACCTCTCTAAAATAATGGATCCTTCCTGTTCATCAGTTACTGGGTGGGTGGACGAAGTACAGAGAAGAGCAGATTAAACAACGAGTTTGTGTCCTTGAAACTGGAAGTGGGCGGCTAAGCCTGGTAGAAGTCAGAAAGAAATAAAATTATTAAATTAAAGCAGCCTTGGAATATGCAACTGGCAACTTCATATTAAGTGTTTATAAATAGAATTGTGAACATTGGATGTGTGAAAATTTCTGCAGTCTGACATTGGCAACACTACAGGAAAGGAAGTGCTACAGAACATTTCAAAGAAACTACATTCCATTTCTGATATGCTTTAAAAACCAAGTTAATTTCAATTCAAGGCAGAAAACTCATTAATAAGCAACACAGATATATTCTTTGATCACCTTGTGCCAATGCAATAAAAACAAAAGAGACTTCGTGGAAACAATGACCACTCTGATCACCATGACGATGAGAATCTGAACAAAAGTGAAAGGTGTGCTAGCTATACAATGAGGGGCATCAAACAGAAAACCTATCGTGAGCTTATAGTGGTTGTGAGCTTATACATTTGTTTTATATTTAATTAGATTTTGAATATTATATAACTTTTATATAATATTTATGATTATATAAATGATAAACATTTAAAAAATGCTTATAACTTTTTTAAGTTATCCTTTGCATCCGTTGCTTGTGAGGAGGCGGAGTCACCTACTCCTGCTTGTGAGGAGGTGGAGTCACCTACCCCTGCTTGTGAGGAGGCGGAGTCACCTACCCCTGCTTGTGAGGAGGCGGAGTCACCTACCCCTGCTTTGTGGCGCAGTGTCCGGCCCTCGTTCCCCGTGGCCTCTAACTCAGATAACTGATCCTCCAGCAGTTGCTCAAACTTTGCCTGGTCCTCTTTGCTGGAATAGTTCTTCCCCTCAAAGTAATAAATATCATCTAGAGGAGGGGGGGAAAAAAGGTGTGAGAAAAAGATTTTACAAAGGACTGTACATTAGCGAACACATGAGAAGTGTAATTCCTACTTGGTCCCTCCTCTTCATCCTCATTTTCCTTGTTGAACCTGGCATGCTCTTCGTCTGTCAGCCAGTGACCACCCCGAGACTGACCCAGGATCAGCTTAAGATCCACATCCTGAACAGAGCTCTCCTCTGTCGACAGCAGCTTGTCCACCCCAAACTTCAGAATCTCGCTTAACTGCAGACATAGCAGTGTAATGGTATAATTAGGATCGGCTGGAAAGCAGAGCAGTTTGCAATCTGCCTGGGTGGGGGTGGGGGTGGTGCGTCAGACAGAATCGAGGGGGTGGAGTGGTGCGGCGGATGTGACAGGACGTCAGCTCAGACGCACCTGCGTGGCGGTGGCCGGGGGCCCCTGGGGCCGCTCCAGCAGAGAGAAGCGGCCCTCCTCCATCACCGTGCTGGTGAGGCGCAGTTTCGACGCGGCGCGGGAGTAGACAATCTCCTCCACCGTGTCTCTACCCAGGAGCCGGATCACTTTCACAGCCCTGCAGAGGTTGGGTTGTGACAGGGCATGTTGCTGTGAAACCCCGCAAAAACTAGGAGTGATGTTCCTGCACTGTAACAAAGCTCTTTTTGTTTGGAGAGACTATTGTTTTTGTTGTTGTTGTTGTTTTTAATGCATCAGATGCACTGTGACAATCAGGCGGTGGATAATGCCTCGGTCAGCATTATAGGATTTTACATTATTAGTACAGCATATGAAGCCATTAACACCACACAGCACGTGCAACACAGCAGGACTGATGAACAACGTGCTCATGCAGGAGTACCTCGTCTGTCCAATCCGATGGGCTCGAGCTGCAGCTTGCAGGTCGTTCTGAGGATTGAAATCACTATCCAAGAAGATCACGGTGTCTGCCGCCGTCAGGTTCATTCCAACCCCACCTGAGCAACCCACAGAATCAGGCCAGGAAAGTCAGTGCAACACCAGAGCTGCAAATCTAAGGGCTTCTATGCTTGTAGTGGTACAAACGTCAGCACACGTTAACCCGGTCTCACCTGAACATGTAAATCACTTCAACTTATTCAGAATCAAGAGCCACCTTCCAAAGTTAATCTCAGGTGAAAGTTATAGTATTGGTTCTCATATAATGAAAATGCCCATTTTCTCCCCTAATTTAGTCGTGGTCCGCAACGAGAAATCCTACGTCATGCCAGATGTACCAGCAGTAATTCTTTTAGATAGAAATGGCCATTCTCTGGATCACTGATGCAAGCTGAATTACTCAAAACTGACTTACTAACAAATTCTTGGTAGTAAGTAGGCTGCCATTTATACCAGTCTACATCGCCAGAAAGAACCAGCGCTTTTCCCCTGGGCTTTTGGTTTCATGCACCAGCAAAAGATAGACACACATCTGTGGTGGAGAGTCACAGACACAGCCTGGCTGTCTGACATAGAAGTACCAGTCCTGCTCTGCTCTGTGTGATTCAGAAGTACCAGTCCTGCTCTGTTCTGTGTGATTCAGAAGTACCAGTCCTGATCTGTTCTGTGTGATTCAGAAGTACCAGTCCTGCTCTGTTCTGTGTGATTCAGAAGTACCAGTCCTGCTCTGCTGGCCCATAAGGTGAGGAGTGAAAAGACAATGAGGACCTTTTACTCAGGAGAATCTGTCGTATCCCATAGTAACATTACCATGGAAATAGAAATTAAAACATAACAGTATTTTGGTTTTTCGTCCAAGACTAAAAAATGTTATTTTAATTTTAAACCACTAAGAAATGTTACATTTCTAAATGTTCATTTTGTATTGTTTGAGAGAACCGACCAATCTCAAATATTCTTGTTTTGTGTTCAAACCATACAAACTATTTTTCACATAGTCAAATACACCAAAGGCATTTCTTTGGAGGTTCTGTAAGAACTGAACTAATTACAACAGACCCAATAATAGTAAAATAAATAAATAAATAAATACACACACACACACACACACGCACACATACACGCACACATACACGCACACATACACGCACACATACACGCACACACACAATTTTGCATTTTTTGCATTTTTATTAATCACAGGGGTTGTCATGGAAACCCTTTTAGAAACCATGAACCCACCTGCTTTGGTGCTGAGGAGGAAGATGAAAACATCTTTGGTGCTGAAGTTCTTGATGGCCAGATTGCGCTCCTCTCCTCGCACTGAACCATCCAGCCGCTCGTAACTGTAACCTGCAGGAGTAGGAGGCCAGTCAGCACACAGGAGCCCAACACAGGATGTGAGAGTCAAACCGCATCTCGATCGCACAAACAGATAAGAGCAAGAACATGTGTGGTGTAGCTGCAAAGGTGTACTTTATTATGGAACAAAAGCTGACCAATTTCATCTGCAAACCAATGCAAATCACTTTCAAAACTATTTCAAAGTATAAGACTTTGTATGTAATGAACAAATACATGAAATAAAGCTGTCAAGATGTAATAAACCATAAATAATTCTGGGAAATTAATGTCGAGAACAAACAACTATGATTGACTTCTCATTTAATTGATTTTGATCAAAGTGACTTACCCACTGTTCAGTCCTTTTTTCTAGCCCTGAATTCTGTGAAGTGTTTAGCCAAAAACATTTCCACAGACTTACCAACTCAGGCAAACACTCAGTCTATTACCTAAAAATACCTCAACACTCTACTTGTGAATCCTGGGCTGTTCTGTCATTTCACTTCCACCTGCAAAATCCTGTTAAATTTGCTACACCGTTCTACAGAATTCTAGATCCATTTTGTTTATCGCTTAATCTTTCATTCCAGAATGAGAGTAGAACCTTTTATTCCTAGTGGGAATTTGGGGATTGTTATGGTTGGGGTGTTACATTCCTGAGCTCTTTTGCTGAACAGATTTTATCAGAGAGGAGCATGACACACCGGCCCTCAGGGGAAAGTAACCAACTACATCAATGTTACACTGCTGTAAAGGATGCATGTCACTCTGTTCTCCTTGCAACCATAGGCAGATTTGATCACTGTCATCTTCTGCCAACCAAAAGGAATGTGCTTGGTATAGGGTCTCTGAGCATGCAAAAAGCATTTGGAGGTGTATATTGACAATGATATGCCACATCAACTTTTGAGAAGACATCTGTGATTTGACAAGAATGTATCAAATACAATGACAAACCCAGGTTTACTGCTAAAAAAAGTCATCAGGCTGCATTAAGTTAAAGCAGAAGCATATAGAAGTGGGAGTACATTTAGAGTATTCACATTCCCAGGCTTTTGGGAACTACAATTACCAGGGACCTGAAGTGGGACACCAACATTAACTCCACTGTGGGGGAAAAAAAAATCCCAGTCAAGGATGTACTTCCTATTCGTTCAGCTTAGAACTGCTACACATGACCAGAGAATCAGTCGTCACCATAGCAACGTGGTGCAGCTCTGCCATTAATCAGGACCTTTACAAACTATAGGAGAAAGGTGTCCCCAGGCTTTCTGACCTGTTTACCACCAGATGTAGGAAGTGAGCAGAGAAAATCAACAAGGATCCCTCACACTGTGCATCACCTACTCCATCTCCTTCCTGTAGAGAGGCACCCTAGTCTTATAAGGGTTATATTCCCCCTTATTTGGGAGAAAACACTTTGTGTCTCCATTTTTACACAACGTTACTAGAATTTTGACCCTGATAGTGTGAGGAACTGTACCAGGATAGATGGTAGAATAGACTTCAAATATCAGGAGATTTGGAACTGAAATTGGCTGCTTCAGCCAAGAAACAAAGACTGGCTCATGATTGTATCACCACTATTAGCACATTCCTAAATGCGCACAAAATCTGTGAAAACAGACTCAGGCTTTCACCATGACCTCCCATGACCCTACACACCACACAAAAACCTGTGGGGGTATCAGACTGTCCACAGGGAAGAAAGCACATCTCTGCACCATCTAATGGTCTTAAGATTTTGTGTGAAGCAAAACACAAGGGATTTTGTTGGATTACAGATATTGTGCTACTGTTTTTGTAGGATTAAGTCTATACCATAACGTGTATTACCTCTATATTCCAAGTAGTCTTGCATAATGTCCAACATTCTGGTCATTTGAGAGAACAGCAGAACACGGTGCCCCCTGGAGGTCAAACATAAACACTCAGGTTCTAGAAGGTTCTAGATTTAAGCTCTGATTAACTCTGCCTTTACTCATCATGCTACTTTCTTCAGTGTTCCAGCAAGGGAACGACAGAGGCTCAGTATACATTAGCTGTATGCATTCATACAGTGCTTAATCTGTTAATAATTTGCACCTTTCCGTATTGACCATGTTGGAGACAGTAACTCAACAGACACAAAGGTGTCCAGTGTACCCTTCAAGCAGATATGCAAGCATCGTGTCCAGGAGAGACAGCTTCCCGCTGGCTTCCACCAAGTGCTCACCCATCTCAAATGGCTCAGGCTCCACGCCTTACAGAGAGTGAGAGAGACAGAAAGACAGAGAGAGATAGAAAGACAGAGAGAAAGAAAAAGCGTCAGTCAGACCAAGAAAAAGAAGTCACAGAGAAAGAACAATGTTTACACTGAAGCAGTGAAGAGGTAACAACTGTTACAACAGAATCTCTAGACCATTTGACTTGTTAATATGACCAGGACCTTGGCTGTGAAGCAGTGACCTGCTGGACTATTGACAGCTGTTTGTGGAAGGGTCTTATCTGAATGACAACAAAGTCAAGGCTGTAGATAAGGGACCCTTGTTGGATGAACTTGTAATTTGCACATTTGTTTGGGTGGTGATAGTGTGGTTATACAGCCTAACTACCCTTTGAGTAGGAAAGAAGATAAAAAAGAATCATTTCAATTAAAAAAGGATCAAAAGCATGAAGAGGGAAACACACTCATCAGTCTTTACCATCAAACAGGTAGGGGTGGTTCACACACTTCCTCAGCTGAACCAAGACGTTCAGAAGCCGCGTCTTATTTGCCTGATCACTTCCAAATGCATCTGAAATCAGGAAGACATTTAAAAGCATGTGTGACATACACACTGCACACTCAGCCTCGCCGTTAAGAGGAAATACGGCTTGTTCACACTTCTGGTTTTCCTCCCGCGTAGTTTTGCTTTTTTTATCTCACCCAAGTCTTTCATCAGAATTGCCTTGTAGTACTTCTTCTGCAGGGCAGACATTCCATGATAGACCACCAGTTCGGTCTTCTTGGGCAGGTCTGCTGCCACCTCCGACTTCACCCGGCGCAGGAGGAAGGGCTGCAGCACCTGGTGGAGCTCCTCGGCTGGGCACGAACCCACACGAGCAAAGGTGACAATCATGTTCACAATAAAATACTTACATTAAACTGCCATTATGAAACCACTTTAGATCCAGTTGTTTGTCTTGTGCCAAAACAAATTTAAGGGTGAGTATAGTATAGTTTTGAGGGTGAGTATAGTAGAGTGTAGTTTTGAGGGTGCGTATATCCAGAAGCAGTGTTATAAACTACCCTGTATTCTGGACTCAACTAAACAGAACATATCATAACCTTTATAAATGTTCCTTGTGTAATTATCACCAAATCAGTAAATAATACAGGAGCAAATGATCTTGTAGGGTTATGGTTGCTTTGGTTCCTCAAAGAGCACAGGAGCATTTTATACCCAACGTAACGAATAGGATCCCTGCTAAAATGAAATGTTGATGTGCACATTAAAAGCTTTCGAGCTTCTGGACCATTCTGTACCCAGGGTGTGTTGAGCCTGCACATCTGCATAGGTACTGACAAACTCTTCTGTGGAATCACACGGAAACATGCTGGGCTGGATGAAGCTGAGCAGGGAGTAGACCTCCTGTAGATTATTCTGGATTGGAGTTCCTGTTAATAAAAGTCTGAAACCAACAGAAAACTGAGCGAGTAGGGGAGGGGGAGAGAGAGAAAGAATTATATAATAGTTTTATTATAGAAATCTGGCAATAAAAACGGAACAGATTTCAGTGAATACAGCAAACCTCTGAAAGTGTCTGGTAAAGGAGCGACTTCTGGTTTTTCAGTCTGTGAGCCTCATCTACAACCAAAATACACCATTTCCACCTGAAGTGAGGAGTGAAAGGGCAAAGTTACTGATTCATAATTCAACACAATCTCTTTAAATACTTTACCAAAAACAATCACCTTTTGAGTGTTTTTGCATCTTTCAGGCATATCTATAGAGAAGAGACAAAGATCAAATGTAGAATGGCAACTAATACATATATACATATAGTAAAGATATTTTCAAATGTAGTTGGGTAGTAGAGTAGTACACATTCGTCCTGAAATGTGATTACAGTTTGATATGATAACTACACTCAGCAACTTCCAATCCCTTGCATTCTGACCTCGTAAGTAGTCAACAAGATGTGAAAATGTGCATCTTCCATCAGGTCTCTGTGGAGCTCCACCCTGCTCTCCTTATCACCAGAGTAACACACCACAGACAGGCTAGGGGAGAAGCTGATGTGGGCCAGGCATATGAAAAACATTCTCAGAGACCTTCACAGTATCGACATCTAGTGACGGGTATAAAACATAACAGTTTTCTGTATATAGCACAGTTCAGTAAATCTCAGGAGAATTTCTCATTTAGACACTTACTGTATTATGTTTAAGGCTAATCTGACAATAAGTGGAAAAACGTGTAGCTATGAAATAAAGCTGTACTTTATTTTATACTTTACAGAGCATATGCACTTCAGCTGTGCTGTGAAGATCAGTCTGTCTGAAAACTAAACAAAAGAAATATAACAAATTCATTACCGCTCCAACTCTTGTCTCCAGTTCTCCAAGACTGACAGTGGACAAAGAACCAGAAAGGGGCCGTTCATACCTAGACAACCTCGAGCATAGACCAACAGGGAGATGGTCTACAGCAGAGGACAACATGTGTTCTATATATGATATTCTGATCCATCATTTCAGCTTAGTGTCTTTAACTTTGACTATATAGCAAACATTAACTTTAAATTTATATTAAAACTAATATATTAAAGATATTTAAATTTCACGCATTCAGTCATTGGCATCACATAAAACTGAGATGCTTATTTGAGACAAAATTCTTCTGAGTATTTGAACACGTTATGTGGCAGCAATAGTTATGTGTTGTGTATGTATGTATCTATGTGTGTAATTATATAATTATATAATTAGCTATGTATATATTATTCCTAACTATATATACTCTGGGGCTGCATTGTCTAAAGCAGGCAACATGTTCTTGGCAGATCTACAGAATATACAATAAGCAGCATAAATAAATAAACAAATAAACCCAGTTTCCCAGAAAGTTTTGACATTTAAAGGATTTGAGTTCTTTTCAATCTATGCCCCTGCTGACCTGACAGGTCTTGCCCAAGCCCATTTCATCACCGAGGATACATCCCTCCACATCACTCAGGCACTGAGCCAGCCACCGCACTCCATGCAACTGGTACGGTCGCAGCTGAATTCCTGATAAGGAACAGAGACCCCAAAAACATACTCATGCATTCTTGATGGCTTTCCTCTTTAAATCCCACACCAAATTCTTGCAGAACAGCTACTGGAAAATAGGTTCAAGACCAACACGAGATGCATGTTGCGTTCAGCAAAATAGGTGTTTTTTTTTTGAAGCTCCAGTTATTCTTCTTGGCTTAATTATTATTCTTCATGGAACTACATTTGACTATTTTGAACCTCGTTTGAAATAGAAACTTGGTTTTAAATAGATACCATACCACTTTTTAACGTCGTTTGAATTTGAACCCCGAGTTGGCAGATGAGATTGTGTCATTAAGGATTTAATGAAAGATGAAGTTCAGCGAGTGAGCTGTCAACTCATTTGGTACTGAAGTTACAGGCAGTGTGCAAAATTAAAGAACAGGTGCAGGTAAACAACTTATTTATAGGTCATAAATCTGCATAAATCTTCTTTACCGACCCATAAATCTGTGTATTTTTAGCCAAATTGTACACACACCCATGAACGTAACTTGTTAGAATAGCCAGATAGCAAGATACATCGGTGGTTAGATAGCAGTTAGCTAACTAGTTAGCGAAATCAAACACACCTTCCAGTCCCCATGTTTTCAGATCTTTTTCTAATAACTCCGGCTTTTTTGTGTCCAGTTTTCTACTTTTGATCGCTTGAAGGAACCTTGACATTTTTGCTTCCTAAAGCTCAAACTGCTCTAAATACACCGACAAAACTGAAAATGCCCCTGAACAACTTTATTGGATACCACTCACTTCCGGAAATGATTGAATACAAAGTAAAATTGTCCAATGATCGTTCACATCGCACGGCTTACGTTATGTGTCAAAATAAAAGAAGAAATCCACAAAGCCTCTCCCTCTTAAAATGTTTAATGTATTTAACGCTGGCAGCGATATTAACACAATAAATACATTATGGTAGTACGTGTACTCCATGACCTAGTCTTTATAACATTCTGAGAATGTTTTACATTTAAAAATCTACACAAACTGGAACAAAAGCGTTGTAACGTAGCCGACTGAAATATGTCCAAATAAAATGTAAACACACAGTGGTCTATTCACATATCCCTTCATGTGAATGCTAAGTTTGCCAAGTTCAACCTTCATGGGCTGAACTTAGCAAAATGTAGCTTTTTTTTTTAGCTTGAAGTCCCAAATTCCAGCATAATTCCTTTCCCAAAAGTGATTTCTGGTTTCAAGACACCTACAAAATAGCAAAAATCACACTTTACAACAATGATACTTTTAGCTGTTCTTTACCGCACTGGGCCCAGTTCACATGCAAAGTGCTTGTCTTATATTAACAGCTGCAGAACACTGTATCCAACACCAAACAAAATCTTGCGCAGGAGAATCTTGAAGAAAAGTAAATTGTGCAAAAGGTTCTTCACTTCATGCACATGGTGCACATCATGGAAAAGAACTTCAGTATGGCATCCCTAGTGAAGACAGAGAACCAGGAATTAAAATGTTGTGGGGTGAGGTTCTTCAACACCATACAAATGCTCTGTGCGAGTTTGGTAGCGATTCAGAATTTAACACACCTTGCAAATGGGATGTATGAGAGGCTGTACCTGTGAACATGGACAAAAAAAAGTTCATCACAAAATAATGTGTCCTGATAAATATAATACTTTCAACTACAGCAACCATTAAACGTAACATACTGAATGTTATAAGACAAGTTTTTACTGCCCTTACCAAGTAAATGCGAGGGCTTGCAAAATAACGAACAGCAAACTCAGTGCAAATATCTTCCACTGTGAAAGACATGATTTAAGAAAAAGTATAATTGTTAGGAGCTTATTACCAGAAAAACTAGCCAAACTCCAGTGAGAGTACTGTAATGCTAAGGTCCACCTCCAGTGAGAGTACTGTAATGCTAAGGTCCACCTCCAGTGAGAGTACTGTAATGCTAAGGTCCACCTCCAGTGAGAGTACTGTAATGCTAAGGTCCACCTCCAGTGAGAGTACTGTAATGCTAAGGTTCACCTCCAGTGAGAGTACTGTAATGCTAAGGTCCACCTCCAGTGAGAGTACTGTAATGCTAAGGTCCACCTCCAGTGAGAGTACTGTAATGCTAAGGTCAGGCTCAGGCCACAGTGCTATAAGATGCTGCTTAATTAACTTACTCACCCAAAACGCAGCACACAGCGTAAGCACCAGGCATGTCTGTTGAGAGGGAAAAAACAATACCTAATTTAAAAATGACTCTTAATAACCACTTCCACCTTGCATAATCGTTTTTTAAATGTAAAAATTAAATAAATAAAAAAAATCTACTGCATAAGTCTAATTCAAATGGACTAATCCTCTGACCTTCTACTTTTAAAAACAGTTGCAGTAACCTTTCTGAAGGATGTGCCAAGTGAATTTTTTTATGTATTGCACTGATGCATTTTTGGTCCAATCCCCTGAAGGCACAAAGATATTTGGTCTTTAAAACTCAACATGTTTTCACAAAGACTTGGCTAACTCTGCACTAAGCCTTCCTTCAACATAGAGCATCACACAGATGCAGGTTTTTACATTGATATTAAATGAATCAGGTCAAACAGTCTAATTTGGAATGGTGAAATTATCACATCAGAAATCATTCTTGTTTACCTAAATTTGATTAAACACTATTAGCTCATAGCAATTTGATGCATAATTAAACAATTTAATTTTGAAAATGTGATTAAACAAGTTAATTTTGGTTGCATGTCATTCAGAGAGATCAGTTCTGAGGAAAAGCTGCACAAACAACATGTTTTCTTATGGATAACAGTTTTAAAAATGTATTTACGTTTGTGGCATTCAAGAAATGTTCTTTGTAGTCAATAATAAATCTTAGGATGATAGTAATGGTCAAATTCACTTACTATCATGACAGTTGTTGCAAAGGCTCTAGTTTTATCACACATCCTCTTCAGCTGTTTCAATGGGCCCATCAGAAACATGGTGCTGTAGGAGTGATCACATTCCTCCCATCATTTCTTCCAGATTGTGGCCAAACTTTATTTCTATTATTAGGGTCAGTAAATCTATGAATCTAAAAATCGACACTCACCTGGCTAAAGAGCAAACATTTCCAAATGTGTAAAACACAATGAAGAGAATCAAGCCTACCCTGGGAATGAACAGACAACACACTCCCTAGTGCACAAGGTAAATGAAAAAAAATACGTGTGGAATAAGTAGTTGCAGAACAAGCAGCAGAAGTTTTGCTTCATTGTTTAGGCCTGACGATTAGACTACGTCAGACTTCAGTACACGTGCTTGGCTACAATAACGCACGAACTGCATTCCTTCTTATAGTTACATTCCTCCTAGCTGGTCAGACCGGTGGCACAGCTCAGCCTCCTTCCAACTAAAGTCCACCAGGAAGCTTTAAGGTGTAAAAGTACTAATCAAACTACACTTTTACTTCTCAAAAAGGCTTATTTTAAAAGAATAAGTGAAAACATTTATTTCAAACAATACCTACCAGAATGGAGCAAACCAATCCTATGACCATACAAGCAACGAATCCTTTCACACGTGTGCCCCATCCCAGCGTGGAGGCGTCATTCGCTGCCTGTAAGTGAAAAGTGACGGATCCAGATCTAGTTTTGAATTACTACAAAGTCATAAAGTCCTTCATAAAGAAAATGTATGAGAACGCCACACCAATAAGAATGTCATAAACATCAAAATAATTGTCGTAACTTGAATTATTACCCTACGCAAATGTTTAGACATTCAGCGCGCATTTAAAGCGAAATAAGTTTACCTGGAGAACGGTGCGATTATCAGTATTGTCAGTATCACGACCACTCAGAAACGCCCTTAATTTATCCATAGGCAAACGCTACGCCTGTTTACCTTTACGACTTAATTTCCAACGATTCTTCGTAAATTCCAGACAGATGTGACGCGTAAACCTCACCTGAAATACTACAGATTTATCAGAAGTGTGGCGCCGCACAGCGGTAAAGGTCGTTTCTTCCCAAATCGACGTTCTGCTTTAATTCAGTCGTAGCTCTGTAAAAATATTAATAGCTCGAACTAATGCCTAATATGTCCAAGACTTTTTGGACAAATCGACAACACAACATTTATTTAGCTAAAGTTAGCCACGTTATTTCGGACAGGCCAACACTACACAGTAAACGTGAGAAAGCTCTTTTGCTATAACAGCCCACGCAGCATGAACTGCTCAGATCTCCTCTCGCCCCTTCTAACCTTTGGCAACAACAACTAAAACGCTTCTGCATGCATCACATTCTTGGTTTCAGTCAAACGATTCACTTTCTGAACTGACAGACAATTTGCATAAATAAGCACACACACACACATTCTTTTTGAACTGATTTGCTCTTCCAGTACTGCATACACTGCATACCTTAGCATTTTACAAATCATCCATTCTCAGCACATTTTCAAGAACATACCCAAAATAATTTATTAAACACATAATCGAATACAGAACTCACTCTTAGAAGATCTAAAAAAAATGCAATTAAAACACATGCAGGATTAAAAAAATAGTCACATGCGATTACCATTCTGCAAAACAATCTATTAATGTTAAATTAAAAAAAAAAAAGTCATTTCAAAGCTTCATAAAAATGTCCATTACATTTACTAAATATGACAACAAATGTTTATATTAATAAATACAAAATATGATGTAATTCAAGGTTCTTCCCAGATTGCACACAGTTTCTTCTCAGAACAGATTATTTCATAAAGCAATTATGACACTTAGCAGGACAACTGCAAGCATCAAGCATCTCGTGAACCTCACAATTCCATCATTAAATAATGCCCGATGTCTTGCTGGGTTTTGGCCAAATTAATTTATAAAGGTAGTCCTGGATATGCAAAACAAACAAAATAGTAAGGCCATCATTTACCTTAGATGTTTAAGGTGTTATTACCTTGAATGTCAAATAAACATTCAGTCTACGTTCAGTTAAAGGTACTCATAATGTGTTGGAATCAGAATCCATTACAATCACATATAATAGTAATCACAAAGAATAAGGTGTTCAGTATATATTTCAAATAATGACAACAAAGTGATCTGTAGCCAATTTATATGGCTTGTTTAACTATAAATATCATCTCAATATATAAAGTTTTGGTGTTTTCTAAGAAAAACGACTGCACCAGAGAGATGTCCATTCATGAGTGCTAGAAGTGGGAGAAAGAGAGTAGAATTAAAAGACATAAAGGTTAGAGGGGTGTTTACACAGAGAATGCACCATATTTGGATATGCACATTATGTCAATAGGTGGAGAAGAACTGCTACTTGGCTCCAACCACTCAGTATGGTAAGACGGGTCTAGGCACTCGGTACTGCTCCAGTTATTGAATCATTTGGCTGCATATGGCTGACGAACACTTATAAAATCTCATCTTCAGAATCTCCTTCTCTTCCCTGTGTTTTCAGAAGCCCCATCTCCATAGGTGGTATTCTCCGGATCTTAGAACGAACCACACTAGAGAGGAAAATATCAGCATGAACTGGTGTGCAGTCTAGCACAAGTGAATAAACTGAGCCATCATAAGACATAAAACAATACAAAGAACTGGATGCCTGTATCCCACAGTTTCTGTGTGTATTCTTATATCTGTATGTATATATTTAGTGCAAAAGATGACATTAATGAATGCCAGGCTGAACTCTAGGCAATAATATGATAAGAGCAAGAATGTGAGAGGGCTCACCCAAGCACCGTGGCGTGTGCTAGAGCCACGACGAGCAGGGCGAAGGCTAGGTGCCAGCTGTAACACATGGTAATGAACATCATGTTGCTGTGGTCTGACAAATCCCACGTTACCTCACTGGGTGGGTACAGCACAAAGGCAATCTGCATAAAAGGACAGCCAGCAGGAAACCAGTGTTATCAACTCACCAGACGGATTACAAAGGCATTACACATATGCTCTGTTGTAAGTCTTTCCTGGTCACACTCATGGAAAGTGACAGTATTAGTCTTGTTTGATCTCTTCTGAGACAGTGAACTAGTCTCATGGAAGTGACACAAAAATTCAGTCCTCAACCCTGCACTCCTACCCGTCATTACGAGAAACTGAAAACTCAAAAAACCAAAAACATATCAACATGATTTTCTCAGCAAGCACTGTTATCTGTTTCATATTAAAAGTTTGCTTCAAAACAAGTTAGAATTGCTAAATAACTGAAATAAGATAATCCTCAATTTTGCTGCAATATCCTTCAGTGACATTTTTTGCCTTAAGTACCTATGATTACATAAACAAGAAATCTACGTAATGTTTAACGTGATGTTTATATTATAAATATTTTGTTGTTAACGTGCATACATTTGAATAAGGCTGCATTTTCCTGTTTTCTGTCAAACTGTTCCACTAAATCTTGATAGGCGGCTTGTTTCAGGTGAAACACCCTCACTGCTGATATCTTTGAGACATTTCAACATGGAGAAAAATCATGAGAGGCAGAGTGATGAAGTAGATAGTGTAAAAATTTCCTTGCACCAGCACCCCCCCCGCCACACACGCACGCGCACACACAGCCTCACCTGCCAGAACCAGCTGCCCTGCACCAGGCAGAGAGTAGCCCGCAGGAGCTCCAGGAGGATGTTTCCCCTGTGGAAGACCTCCAGCAGGCAGCTGAGTGCCCCCCCGAAGGCTGCGTACAGCAGGAGCATGTGCACATGCACATCCAGCATGTCTCGACCGTGGAGGTGATAGAGGAACAAGAATCCTGCAAGGAAACAAACATTTAGTTCACCTACCGCAAGGGTTTGTTTGACATGAATCTTGTAACGAAGTCGACCGAACAGTGAAATGTTTACCTTCATTAAAAAAAGCAAGAGCCAGCAGCAGACGATCTAAAGCCAGGGGAGCAGCATCTGTGCTGTGGACGGTGAGGGATGTGGCCCCTGCCAGAGCGAAAAACAAGTACATGGTTGTGTGCTGCCAGTTCATCAGCTGGTCCCAGTGCTTAGTGGAGGAGTCATACAGGTGGAACTTTGGCCCTCCTGCTGCAAACTGCTCTGCGAGTATACCTGTGAGAGTGGGTCAGACAAGCTTGGTATCACTCATCTTCTATTTGTGACAACGGTAGAGTTTGTCTAGTATATCAGTATCGGTGTGAAATTATATGATGCTGGCACTTAAACCCAACCTCTTAACCTATGAAGTGTTTAATAATTACTATAATTCAGGGGATCAGTAAACAAACAAGAATTTGCACAAAGTTCCAAATATTTTTTGTGATGGGGGTACTTCAGATTTGAAGTCTTAACCAGGATTTATCTGAACACCGATGAGATGTGTATCTGTGTAATCTGGCGTGCAAGTACACAAGTGTACGAGTGTAGTTTACCAATAACAGAGAAGGAGAGCATTACAGCTCCCTCGATGATTTCAAGGCGGTGTTGCAGGGCTCGAGTGGCAAGCCTCCCTGTACCGGCACTCTTGTTCCTGCGGGTGGCGTACCAGAGCGAGTGCTTCACTGCCCACCACAATCCGGCGATGAGAAAGAAACTGCCTGGTAGAGCATGGCCTTTAAAAGTCCCCATGTTGTCTCACAAGCCCTGGAATGGCAACAGTTATGAGATGCAACCTGTCCCTCTATGTTCTGTCTATTGCTTTACAAATCTGAGTGGACAAACTGAATACAGTATTTCTGAAGATTCACATACTCTTTGTATGAAAACTGTAAAATGGTTTGTAGTCACCATGAACAGCCATAGCAGTGGGTGAAAACAGAAAACAACGAAAAGTCAGAGATGCCAAGCAAGAGTGAGAGGAACATGCACAGGAGTGTATGATAATGGTGTAAAGACACAATCGGACTACATCAAATGCACAGGTGTGTATGATCAAGGCCCTGAAGATGTGCAAATGTGTCTCTGTCCAGCTCTGTGTGTGTGTGTTTTTTTACTCTGATTGGTACATCAATTTCAATTCAATAAACAGACTTTTTGTGGGCCTATTATGAAAGATTTTGAATTTTAAAAACAAGAAAATACCATATTACATGTTTTGGTCCTTTATTTTTCATTTCCAAAACTCCATAGGTATTATTTTTAATGATTCTCTTCACAACACAGGCTTGAGGGTAAACATTAATTAATCTTTCTACTTTGTACTTTCCGTTATCTTACAGGGAATGTACTTTACATTCTAATACATCAACGACCGAGTAGCGTCTTCGCTATTACACACCATATGCAATATAAAAATATCCTCTCGGATCTGAAATTGTCTTATAGTTATCAAATGCAGAGAGAATGACAAACAACTAGGGAACAGCAGAATTGCCCTCCGATTGCTGTCTGCAGCTTCTCTAACCAAGCATCGTCCAGGATGTGGCGCCATCGCCATGGAGACTAGATGGTATAAGTGCCTCTTCAACAAAGAGCGAATACACCGTCTGATTGGCTGGAGCATCTGCGCTTATTTATAACCACAGAAGTGCAATGTCTCTAACATCAATAGTCTGTATTAAAAAAAGGTACTAAATACGCGGTTTGTCCGTTGTGCCAGATAAGTTTAAATGTAAGGACACCCCATTGCTGGAAATGAACTGTTTTTCACACTAGTGTAGTTACGTAAAACCACACAGAATGATGTGAGCTACATCTGTCCAACATAAACTCCAAAATAGTATGGGTTATTTTTCACTGTTACAGTGAAAACGTGGCATTGCCTAAACAAACTGCCCTACCCCTAAAAGAGCTTGGAGAAAGGTTTACTTTTCACGCGTTAACTAAAGAAGACAGTAAAGCTTTCCCAATCACAATTTACTATTGGTCTAGATGATCAAACCACGTTTTAATGACTGGAAAAAGAAAATAATGTACAAGAGTAATATTTAGATATTTTGTTTAGGTGATTAAGAGTTTGATCAAACAAAGCAGAAGACGATGTTCAAGAACAGCTGGAGTGAGGTACTGATGAACACATTTATCTCTAGTCATCATTTATCAAACAGTTTCTGAGGTTACGAGCGCCATTGGTACGCACAAGTAAAACCTTTTTTCATGACAAAAACAAACAAACTACAAAACCCCCGCCCCGCAACAGGTTTTCAGTCATTAAAATATAAGACCTCATGTTTAAAACGATTTCAAATCCTTTGGGAGGAAACAGATAATTCGCTGTCCTTTAACTTACCATACGACCTGGTGAGGAGGCTGTTACAGGCCGAATCAGACTACGGAGCAGAAGCGCTCTCTTCTTGGCATTTGAAATTAAAGCTCTTAAATGATTAGTAACTCTTCCATGTATTCAAGCATTTTACGAAGTTAACTAAAAACGCTCCCATAGCACAGATGTGTAGTAAAGGTTTCCACATCTATTAACGCTGAACACCTAGTCACACTGCCAACTGTTTTCCCAACTATTTTTTTTCCGAAAGATTTTTAAGGGTATTTTAAGGAAACCTCCTGCATAAGCTAAAGATTGGTTTAAATCCGTGAGCAAACGTCATTCCTTTGCATTTTGATTGGTTAAGCGCCCGTTCAATCAAGCACTTGTACGAATTCCACGTGTGCATTTTCACCCGCCTGTTAAAGGATTAAGAGATTTGAGATACAGACGCCTTCACCAAAACCGTTATTTGGACTAATGATAATCCACCCTCTTTCCGAGCTGTTGGAAATATATACAAAGTGTATTCAGACGAACTTCTTTTCTTATTTTTAAAACTTTCCTTAACTCACAGTCAGACATCAAAAAGGAAAAAAAATATCCCACTTGAAAACTTGGCTGGACAACTTAACTGGGTGTGTGTTTCGTTTCGTTGTTAGACTTTTTTCCTGTTAAACGTATTTGACAAGTTATTAACAGGATTAATCAGAGGTAACGGTTTCTCTGAATAAAATGAGAAATCCGAATTTGACAAATATGTTTCGCTTGATTGTAATTACAGGGCGGGTCTAGAAATGTGGTATTTGTGTACGTGCACAAAGTCACGCTTCTCACGATATATTGTGCAAAGTCAAAAACAGTGTCGGTGCCCAGCGAGCATGCCCGTACGGGCCGGCTTCGGGGCAAGCTGGGGCTAACCACAGTGACTGCATGTACACGGAATACTTGACTCTGCTGCTGAACCTCAGCATTATCTCCCTGTTTGACAGTGAGTGGCGTTCAGAAGAAATGTGTAAGCTAGAGTTAAATGAAAATGACACTCACATACTCACACAGTGTGGGTGGATGTGTGTGTGTGTGTGTGTGGGTGGATGAGAGGGTGTGGATGTGCACATGAAGAAAGATGGAGAAAGATGAAAAGGCAAAACAAGGAAGAGAGGCTGCCATTACAGCCAGTGAAAGGTTTTGCACTTAAAAAAAAACTACTCTTCATACGAAAATATGAAGAGAGAAAAGAGAAGGCAGGGTAGCAGAAAGATCGAACAGGAGGATAAGAATCAGTCCTGCGGCTGAAGGTTAGGATGAGGAAAACAGTTCTGGATAGCCACATATCGACACATACATTTAGGACTCTGTTCAAACAGCTGCCATATTTCAGACAACCACTGTACACACTGGGGCACAATAATAACAATAATGTGGAGAATATAAACCATATAATAGATGTACAGATGTACAATTTAGCAGTAAATATTACATTTATTTATATACATATTCACAGTCAAGATACTGACCAGTACACATCCTACACAAATAAGCATGACTTACCACATCATAATGGTGAACTGGTAAATGGAAATCTTTAACATCCATTTGAGCTCAGTCTATAAGATAGACCATATTTCAGCCAAACACAAGCAAAAAAAACTTTGTCTTTTGGTTAGTTCTATGTCAGCAAACATATATTTTCAAATATATGAGCAAAATTCTTGACAAAAGAAAAGACCTAAAAATGAGGGACGGGAGAAATGATTATATAGAACATAAACATAACTAACACTGGAGCTTTCAGCTAAAAAATGCTAATGACAGAATTTCCTTAGTACTCTGAATAAGTAATGACTCATCATTTTCATTAAAGTCTGGTATGTACATGTTCCTTTGCATCATAGATTTCCCCCTGGAGACGCATCAGTCAGCATTGTTGCCGTAGGGACAGTTGATGGCATGGCAGGTGATATTCTTCCTGTCCACCTCCGCCCTTTGCTCGCAGACAGCAGTAGATCTCCCTCTGCGAGGACATCCCTCCTCCCCAGGCCTCTTAACCTTTCAAACACCAATCAGAAACAAGATGTCACTGCTGGCTGGTCCAGGAGTTATAAAGACCCATAAACCCCTGTAAGATAGCTGCATGGCTGCCATGGATGGATTAGATGGAATACTTGACACCATGAAGATGTAGATGTGTGGGGGGAGACTAGGGCTGGCGTTCCAGTCCACCTTTATTTGGGGATGGATGTTGAAAGTTAGAACTGGCCCAGGGCTCACACAACATACTGCGCTAGAAAGTATGATGCCGACAAACTGCTGTTTTATGGGAATGACTTACTGAGTCTTTTGGTGTCATGCATGCAGTTTGATGGCTGTCAGCCAACTGGATCTCACCTCTCTGTGGAAGCGGTGGGAGTAGCGGAGATCTTGGCCACCTCCTGTTACTCTTCCATTGCACAGTTTCTCACGGCACATCAAACACACATTGTTTTCACCACTCTTTAACAAACAGAACACTATTACCAAATCGGTCACATATGCAGAGCACATGGAGTTACTAAGGTTCTGAAGGAAACTATTTGCTGAGGGTGTTAATTGGTTGTGTGTGTGTGGGTGGGTGTGTTCTGGATAGCAGTTCATATATAACACATATAAAGCCTATAAATCAGTTCCCAATTCACAATGTTTATACATACATATAGACCTCTGTTCAAAACGTCCTGGTTTTTGGAAACCTTGAGTACTTCACTACGTTTAAATATGTCTACTATCCTACTACTGTACACTACAGTTCATGTGGAATCGTCTTCAGGTTTTTATATATGCATAATATATATATTAGGTTGGTAGAGATATGACATTTCAGACAGAGGTCCTTCATCAGCTGTATATAGTTCAAATACTGTTATAATACTGTTATAACACTTGTATGGTCATAAGCTTTAGACGGAATTTTAAATGGCTGCTCATACAAAAGACTGGCCCTCTCACCTACCAGTGACATGATTCTGTGCTTGCGTAAGTGCAGCATCTCGAGGGATTCGGACAGCCCTGGGATGGGACTGTCGGCATCTCCTGGGCTGCCCCCTTTCCTCCAGCTGGTTTGGTCAGCTGAGACGTGGCGAGGGTGAGTCCGGGCTGGAACCTCTGTCTCTGCAGGAGGGTCCAGAGTAGCTGTGTGGA
Organism: Sternarchorhynchus goeldii; assembly: GCA_028565775.1. Classification (NCBI taxonomy): domain Eukaryota; kingdom Metazoa; phylum Chordata; class Actinopteri; order Gymnotiformes; family Apteronotidae; genus Sternarchorhynchus; species Sternarchorhynchus goeldii. The sequence goes on along the minus strand of JAOXYF010000018.1, from coordinate 6,121,785 downwards.
GATGCTTCAGCTGTGACTGAGAAACAGGGAAAACAGGCGGGAGAGAGAAAAACAAGCAAGTTCATTTTCCTCAAGGTTTAATTCACTTTTCTAATGTCAAGCTTCATTTAAACAAACCATAACAATAAAATACAGTATCAGTCGTACACCTGAGTGAATGTATGTTTTGATAGTAACAAATGCATTTTAATCTAATGGATTATGCTTATTTCAAAGAATCTAAAATCTAAGATAAACTAATATTGTCTGTCACAGTGTAATTATATATGTGTTATTTCATTGGTTTGATATGTTCACAGCTTCTATGAAACTGTCTGAAGAAGTGCATGCATGAGAGGAGTGGTGTGTGTGTGTGTGTGTGTGTGTGTGTGTGTGTGTGTGTGCGCATCTTTGTTATTTGTGTAAGAAAGAGAAAGAGGAGAGAGAGACGCCTTAACCTGCAGGACTATTATGTCACAGTGCTGTAAAATGAAAGAACCGTGCAAACCTGCACACTCATCAACAATATCATCTACAACGGTAATAAACCTGGAGGAGAATCGTATACCTACATTAAATCTTGCCAGATCATCTCCCCGGAAAAAAAGCAAATTTATTACAAATAATTATTTACATTTAAATGTTAATGTTAGGAATGTAATTCTGGTGTATTCAGCGTTGGACTGCATTCTGCAACTTTAGATAAACACTAAGGGATGGTAGGATGAGGAGAAAGTGTACGTATTCCATTATTACATTTACTGTATTATCATAATTATTATATTATAGAAAGTGTACGTATTCCATTATTACATTTACTGTATTATCATAATTATTATATTATAGAAAGTGTACGTATTCCAT
>JAOXYF010000018.1:6098043-6119664 GCA_028565775.1 Sternarchorhynchus goeldii | reverse complement strand
GTGTGTGTGTGTGTGTGTGTGTGTGTGTGTGTGTGTGTGTGTGTGTGTGTGTGTGTGTGTGTGCGTGTGTGCGTGCGCGAATATATGGTGGTGATCTGCTTTTGAAAACTTTCCATTACAGAGCATAAAGCCTAGGGGGCTCAGTCTGACAAAAGCACCCACACACCAGTTCTCTCATACTTTCCACTCACTGAGCACATGAAACCTGCCAATATTTACGGACTCCAGCAGTAAAGGCATCATGTATTCTCACACAATCACAGTTCATACTCAAACTTTGGAGCCTTTTACTCATAATTAATCCTCACACTTTGTAAATTATTGTCTGTATGCATGTTGACATAAAGATTCTGTATATATCATATTCTATAATATCTGTATGTTGTTTGTAGCATATTGCAGGTAAGATCCAATCAGTTCATTTTTATGTATAAAAGCCATTCAGTGTGCTGACAGGCTGATACTGGCTTACTAACCTTCTTTTCTTTGCAGGTAGTGTATTTTGGGCTGACCCTGTTCTGGAGAATATGACAAACCCCCTTCATTACAGACAAATCTGGGGCACACAACAGCCTCCCTGCAGCTCTGTCTCTGCCCTGCTCCAGTTGTTTATACCACATGCCGCAGGGCAGTGAAGTGTACAGTAGGAGAGAATTCGGCAATATGGGACATGTGCCATGCACAATACTATAATGGTAATGTTTACTCACATTCTTTTTTATTTACTGTAATCTTTTTTGTGTGACATGCAGAGATCATGAACCCAACATAATAATATGTTATTATATGTATGTGTGTGAGACAGAGCATCTCCTCTAACAGCAGTTAAAGTAAAGCAACACTGGCCGCAGCAACAACATCATAAATAAAAACAAAAACAGGTGTATACAAGCTATATCTGTCCGATAAATACTGGACCTACAGCAATAGTAAAGAGAGGTAGTAATACTCCATCCCAAGGATCAACCTAAACTACTGGGTATAACAATGCAAGAGACAGTGAGCGGTTTAGACTAGGAAATGTCTTCATTTGTTTAAATTAGGTTGACTCACTTCCCCAGGCTAACTCAGATACAGCTTAGCTAGTAAAACTTTGTGCTTTCTGTTCATCTTATTGCCAGATGGATGACTTGGTGTCATTAAGCATTATGACTTGTAGGGAAAAGTATTTAAAAATTCATTCGAGACATCATTAATCGTGACATTTCTTTTGGAAGAGTCATAATTGAAAATATGCCAATGTGCCACTATTTCTTGAACGTCTTAATGAAACCAGTGTAGTTAGTAAATAGTAAACTTGAGGGTCGTATCAGGGTACAAGCCAGTTTTTGTTGACATCTTTATAAACACTTTATTACACTCCTTAAAATACTGTTATAACTAGCTTCCAAATCCTGTGAGAGCTGCCCCATGGCATGGCTTTACTGCTCTTTTTTCACAGAAATATTTATGATGTCTCAAGTTATAACAAACAGCTCAGAATATTTGACCATCACTATGGTCAAGGCTTCAGAATCATTATACTGTACAATTTCATATTCCAGTCATATTACAGTAAGTAGAACATTACAATATTAGAGTAACTATATCATTAGAGAGTACATATATTATTAAATGTAGTTTTTTTGTGATAGACAAAAATCATTAGATTTAGCATTATAGCAAAATAGCAACTTTGCCATAAATTTACTGGTGAAGAAGCAGATGTATGTGAAAACAAAATCAAGGGTAGCTAACTAACTAGCTAGCTGCTACGCAAAGCAAACATAAGAGACTAAGAAATAAACAACAAAGATGCAGAGCACACCAAGAACAAGAGTGATTAGTACATAGAAAACCAGCAGGGCGAGAGCATATGGAATGGCATAATAGTGGGTGGGTGATTAAAAGATATACAGTGTAACTGATAAGCAGGTAGCCAGAGCTGGGCAGAGAGTTGCTCGAGGAGGAATGTTGGGTCTGCACTGCTGAGGGTGTGGGACTGATGGGGCCAGACATATTGACTGGGTGTGTGGGACCCATTACCAGTCATAACATTCTTGTGAGCCTCCATGACCAGTCGCAGATATTGCAGAAAATTCTTTATGTGCTTGTTTCAATGAATCACAACACTGAGATAATATAACAAGCAAACATAATATTAGTAAAAATATACAGACCAATTTTAATTACATTATCTCAAGGGCTGACCCATGTATTTCAGATAGGATATAGCAAATCAAGTTGCAGTCATTATTTTATTCATATCATTCGACCCTACTCTATTTGAGCAAGCTTATTAGATAATTGGCAACCTACCACATTTAATCCTTTTTAAGGTTATGCCTTATGTGCAACATAAATTTATTTTTGAAGTGTCCAAAATAAAGACCATGTTATTTTAATATTAATGAATGTTCATAAAATAGGAACATAGTAATTAGAAGTGTCTGGCTGTGCTATGTGGTTTTGGACGCAGGCTTGCCGGTGTCACTGCACGTGTCCGAGGCCGTGATAATAAATTTTACTTTTAAATTTTATTTTTTTAGGTCTTTTAACACTTTTTCCGTTAGCGAGGACTTTTGTTTTGTGACCCGGATATACTTTTATGACCTCACTCAGTTGACACCGATCATTAGAGCGCTTGCAATGCCCTTTACAGCTAGCAAGCTGTCTAATGTTCCTCATCAGGAAAGATGAACTATATTTTGGCTTGAAATACGTTCCGATATAACTTAAAATACACCTCTAATTGTTTATAACAATATGTTACGAGCTGGAAGTACTGTTGCATGGTAAGATACCATCTAGCAAGTTAGCTGTATATTTAGGTGTGTACCTGTCCACATTGCTGGCTATCTAGCTAGTTCAGTGCCTTCTTAACTAGCTAGTTAGCTAAGAGTATTTAATCAGTGTTATTATTCAGCTAACGTAAACTAGCTACATAAACTAACTAGTTAGTTAACGTAAACTAGTCTGCATTGCATCCATTACTGGTGACAGAAGCGTTGTCATTAGTTCGCCTAGGTAACTTTAGCTAAGCTACGTATCTAGTTTGCTTTCTATTTAAGGAGGACATGTGGACTTATGTTTTTGACAGTACAAAACTGCCCTGAATCGGTTGAGGTTTTGCTGGTCATTCCTGACGGTTATTACCATTGTAATCTTTGTGTAGTTTGTAGGTGTAATGTGACAGCTAGCTTCCTAGTTCGTTAGCGGGTTCATTCAGGAGTCCGTGACTAACATAGCATAGTACTAAATGAGTATAAACGCTACTGTAGTCTCCTACATGTAAAGGAGAATAATATATAGCTAGGTATATGTGTGCCTACGGTTAAACCAAGCTAGTTTCTATCTAGGTAAATAATTGGTTTATGTAGCTAGATTAAAGGCAGCTAGCTAGACATATGTCTAGCCGATGCAAATGTGACAGTGAGATGGCAAGCTAGGTAGCTAAGAGGGTCCTGTCAGTAGGCTACACTAAGTGCTACACTAGTAAACTATCTAGCTGCCTAAAAATGGTTAGATTGGTTTATTCTTATGATACCTAGCATTAAATCGTAATGATATTGTATAACGGGTCGGTTTGTGACCCCTGCCATACCTTAGGCGTAGCTACAGTGTTTAAAGACGTGCATGTCTATCAACACTAGCGTTGATGTAATTAGCTAATCAAGTCTAGTCAGGGTTAGTCAGGGTTCCTGTTCTGCGAGTCCCTGATTAAAGTAAAAATGGATGCACTTAATCCACTGGGTAATCATGCTTCAATGGCTTTTGTTTTTTTGAGATCACCGAAAAGTTGTAATCAGAATAACATCACAGAAAAACAAGATGATGGCCTTTCTGGACATCCCTGGGTTAGGATGATCGTTTAAGCAGTACGTTGGTTTGAGAGTTCACAGCTCCAAATGTTGCTAATTATTCTCTTCAGCTTCATTTATACAGCTGACAGTTGTGAGCCTGAAGGACTACATTCAGGACTCTAAATAGTTGTTAGTGACTTGACCAGTTTAACGCAAAGACTAGAATTGTTTCAAATATCCTTATTCTAGCCGGCCACATCCTAAAATAATCTGAATATTTGTTGCGATGTGATCAAAGATTTGGGTTCTTTAGCTTTTATAAAAGGCTTTCATATTTGTTATCTGCCTGCATTTTTCATTATTTGCATAATTGTACAGTTTGGAAATTAAAAACTAAAATCTTTTTTTTTTTTTTTTTTTTTTTTAAAAGCTAAAAACTTGTTATAAACTATTTATAAAGAATGTACAATGATTACCTAATGATTCACATAGGGATATTTATTGGCAGTTGTAGCGAGCCACTGTCTTAGCCAGATTCCCCATTCTCTCTTCTCTTTAGCATGGCGTGCAGGAATCTACTCCCTACCAGAATGGGGCTGAAGTTCCGCTTGCCTCTGCAGAAGCTGCACCCTCTTTCCCGTGCCATCCACCACCGCTTCTCGCCCAGCGCCAACCCACAGAGGCCCCCTCACTGTTCGGCCGCGCGCCACTTCGCCTCCCTCTCCAGGCTGCCCATGCGCCCTCCCAGAGCCCGGCCAGGAGGCCCTGCTCACCAGCAGCAGCGCACCTTCTGGGTCGCACGCCTGGCTGCTCGCTTGCTCAAGCTGCGTTACATCCTGCTGGGCTCTGCCGTTGGAGGAGGCTACACTGCTAAAAAGGTTGATTCTTTGTTTTATTAAATTTTTTTTTAACTTGGGCCATGTTCTCGTACAACTTAGTTTACCACCTGTGATTGACTTTGTCATCTGATTGTCATCAGATTATTTTTAGTAACAAGATTGTTTTATTAGTGATTATCATAAGGATAATAGAAGAGTTTTAGAACACTATATTTAGGCCTACGTAACCCATACCACATTCGATCTGTCAAAGTGAAGCATATCAGCCTTGAGAAAGCGGCACTATCATGCTCAATGAATTCACTCATCTAAATGTGATGAAAAAAGCTTTATTCTCGTGTCTGAGAGCTCACTGGAGCCATGCTTCAGAATATAGTGGCATCAGCTTCAAGGTGAAGCCCCTAGGAACAGACTCCCTAATGAACTATGTTTAAGGTTGCTGCCTTAAAGAATACTATGAATACTAAGAATACTATGCATTCAGTGTGGAAAGTAGGCAGAGAAGTATCAACCCTATATTATTTTTTTTGTCTCAAAATAACCTTGTTAGTGTTTAATATGTTAATATATTGCACAACAGCAAAGAGTGCATGTTGGTTTAAAAATATTTTTTAATGGTAATTCTACCCAAGAGTAACCAAATACCATGACTGTGGTTTTTATGTCGTTTATACTCTAAATCTACACAGCCACTGTACACGTTGTGTTTTTAATGGCATTTTAGTGCCTGACTTGATTATGCTTTTCAGACGTATGATGAATGGAAGGACATGTTTCCAGATCTGAGCGAGTACACATGGATAGTGCCTGACTTTGTTTGGGAGCTGAGTGAAAACTTTGATTTGGGTACGTATGCTGAGTGACTGTGGGTCAGCATTCATGTGTTCTTCAGTTATACCCGTCATTTTAATCAGTATGAGTTGGCATGTGGGTACAGGCATATACCATTCTGCATTCTAATTATGTCGTCGGTAATAACAGTTTCCCCTTTCTATTGGTCAAGACAAGATAGCCAGTGCTTTGCCTGAAATGGAGGAGATTGCTAAACTGCTTCCAGACATGGAGAAGATAGGGGAGAACTTCACCTTCCTTAAGAGTCTCCTCTCCAGCGGTGAGCTGTGTATTTCTGTGGCACCTCTGGATAGAAACATCTGCTACTCACAGCTTCATTCTACAATCTTTAATCTCACAGATTCAAGCTACAATCAGGAATTGTTTGGTACTATAACAGCACAGGACTAACAAACAATATTGTTTGATATTAGAAAAACCAAACACCCTACTATTTCTATTTTTCCTGTGTTTGTTTCCTGTGTATAATACTCTCAGTTGTAGCAAAACTATTGTTTTTATTCCTGATTGGAGCCTAAAGTATGAAGGGCTAATTCTTCCTTCTTCTTTATGGTCACCATTGTTGAGCAGTGTTACGTTACATGTAAAGACTAATCGAATATCCCTCAGTTACATTACATGTGTTACATTACATTACATTACAGTGTTACGTTACATGTAAAGACTAATCGAATATCCCTCAGTTGTTTTAAAGTTTGATGAAAACTGCTCTTTGTTGAACCACTGCTTCTCCTAAGCACTTAGGACCTAAATACTCTCTGTTTGCTCTGTTTGCATTCATAACGATGTATAACAGACATTAAGAATGCAACCACCTCAAAAGTTCAATCAAAAAGCAAGTTTACCCAAATTTGTGAGGCTAATATAGTTCACAAGTAATGGACATCAAACTTAGGAAGAATTATTTCTTCAAACACTTTTCTCAAATGACACCATTAAGATGAGTAATCCCATTCTGGACTAAAAATGTTCATAAATTAGTAGCGATAGTCCATATACACTGAAGTGCCAAAAGTCATGGGACAGGAACTAGTATTGTAGAGGACCCTTTTAGCCCGGGGAAGTGAAGTAGCTCAACGTGGCATTAATATCAAGTGGAGGGAAGACTTCTGGAGGGATGTTGAACCATGCTGTGTGGACCGTCGTCCACAGCTCCCTGGTACTTGTAGGTGCATGTTCTCTCGCATGTAGGAACCTCTCCATCACCTCCCATAAATGCTCAGTTGGGCTTATGTTGAATGAAAGTGCAGCACACACCATTCGATGGAACTCTCCAGAATTCTTCTTCTTGTACATCATCTACACTGAATGTGGACGAGATGTCTGCCAGAGTCACGTGTCTGTTTGCGTGGACAATTCCAGGACAATTGATCTTTGTCAAGATCATTAACCACGCGAGGGCAGTCACTGCCCTGTCCAGTGTGGATGGTAATGCCTTCTGTAACGTGTTCCCAATACACACGTGACACGGCATCGAAGAATGTTAAATGCCCACACAACTTTGGAAATAGAACGTCTCATTTGTCTGGCTCCTCCCACCATCGTACCTCATCTCAGCTTCACTCACAAGATCTCAGCTTCACTCACAAGATCTCAGCTTCACTCACAAGATCTCAGCTTCACTCACAAGATCTCAGCTTCATTCACACACTTTAACACAGGTGTGGCCATCCCTAAGCTGGTCCCTGAGGTAATGCAACTTTATAAACAGTTTACATTCTGCGATCCCATGACTTCTGGCATGTTAATGTATGCGGATTTAAGGAGGAAAGTGTTTCCTCAGGATATCTGTTCAGGATAACTGCCTATTAATGTTACAGTTCGAGCTTTTAGCCAAGTACTGACATTTTGTTCATTTTAAACATATCAGTATGTTGATAACCAAATCCAGAAGTCTTTGTGACATTTCTTAAGGTCTGCGCATGCCATGGACACCTGTGAAATATGAAAACGATTACTGATAAGATAGATGTCCATTACTTGTTAACTAAACTTGCCTTGAAGCTCCAGTGCAAAACTAAAGAGATAAATGTTGTACAATTTTGTAGAAAATTGTAGATTAGATTTTTCACTGTTCATTTAAGACTTAATATATTTTATTTCAGTATAGGCATACCTTACATTTTCATGTTGTGTGAAATGTAACATTTTAAAGGACTGAATGTCCCTCTATAGCACAGAGTAGGTTCTTTACTTGGGAGACAGGGAAGCACATTTCAGTTTGTAGACGTACTGTAATATTCACATGCGGTGTTGGCGGTGAGTAATCATTTAACACAGATTTGGTGTGGTGTCCAGTGATGTGTGTTGTATTTATAATATATTGTCCTAACACACGCTGCATGTCCACAGGGCCTCGAGCACAAAGCTGTTTGCCGCCATCAGTTCAGTTTTTTTTCCCTCCCCATTTCATTTGTCGCTCTTGTTTCCCTCCTTCCCTCCCTCCTTCCACGTTTTCACAGGTGTGGGTAGTGAAGTCATTGGAGCTTCTGGTCTGCGTCTGTTGTTAGGTGTGTAAACAGCACCAAGTTCGGACCCCCCCCTCCTCCCCGCGCCCTGCTGTTTGAAAGCTGCCCGCTGTATTACCACCTCTCGATGGGAGTGGACTTAACTCGAAGGGGTGTGCGCCACTAAGGACTTAACTGACTGAGATAGTTCTGTCTTAGGTTTTAGTTTAGTCTAGAGATCATTTAAATATTTGGATTCAGTGGGTGGGGTTGTTTTTGGGTGATTTGGTTAATGTTAATGTTTATTTGTTTAAGATGCATAATCTGCAGACCACGGGGTATAATAACACCTTTTCAGTGCCTTAAATTGTTGTGAATTAAACTGTAATGAAGTGCCTAAAATATTCATTTTCAATTGTATGAACAGTCAGAAATGTTGGTCTGTTTGCAATAACTACTGACAAATTGCTCACTGACCTGACTAACAACATCTTCGTTGCATGATAGTTTCTATTTTCTCTCGTTAATGCTTGTCTTCACGTGACTACATCACTTTCTCTTTCTTTGAAACATCTCAGGCCCTTTCACCTCTGGTCTCTTCTCATTTTCGTTTGTTTGAACTCTGTCTCACAGTTCCAGCCTCTGCTTGCAGTGTTGTTAGGAGTAGGCTAAACATGTGTTGATGAAGGGCAGCTTTTGTTTACACAGTTATGCAGGTTGTACTTCATTCCTCATTTGCTCTTTTACATAGCCACTTTAGAAGATGCCAAAGTGTACTTATCACCTGTCACTTTAGAAGATACAACAGTATATTTATTGTCTACCCACTTCAGAAGATGCCAGAGGGTATTTATCATCTGCCTATGTTCTTTTGAGGACATGAGACAATTGTATGCCCGATATACTTTCTTACTGTGGACCTTTCAAAGTTCTTCAAAGTCTATTTAGATGTGGTGATGGAGAAAACCAACAGAAAACCTCTTTAACATGTGAATTTAATAGAAAAGCTGACAAGCCTTAGTCAAATGAGACACTCCATTTGTTGGCTAATGTCGGTTTTTCTCTTCTTCAGAAACCACAGGCGATTCGTCCCTGAAAGCACCTGAGATCCAGCCAGCGACGGCAGCCATCCCCGAGGCGGGTGACAAGCAGTTTAAGAAGGCAAGTGCCCCCCTCCCCCCGCCTCTCCACACCTCCCCACACCTCCCCCTGCTGCACAGGCTCAGCCCCATGCCCTCATTCACAACAGTTTGGCCCTGTTTTAGCCATTTTAGAATGGTGTGTTCTTTAGTATAAACATTTCCACATAGTCTTGAAAAGAGCTTTAACTCCCACTGTCATTCACAGCGTAAATGAGAGTACATCTGATTTTAGTAACTTCATGACGGTAAAGCACTATTCCAGCACTTTAAGTGGATTAGTTTTTCCATTCAACTATAAATAGTTTAATATTGGTTCACTTCCTGTAGTTTCTAGTTCATGCTAAGTAATTGCTAGACAGTGATCAATATTCTTTTTATACTAGACAATAGTGAAAACCTGCAAAGTAAATTTGGATGCATTTCTGATCACATACATTGCTGCTCATTCACCGTTTGAGTGTGCTTGTCTCCATAAGCTCGTGTCTTGCACATACATGCCTTGTTTTCCTGCTGTTGTATCACACACCCACTTGCTTTGCACTGATGCCACACAGGACAAGAAGCTGCCCTTGTCAGCCAAGTCATTGCACATAAGGAATGCCATTGTTTTGATTGTGCTTGTTTTAAAGTTTTAAAGCCTCTTCATTGCTCCTGAACGGACTGTTCTTTGTAATGCCAACTAGACACTATTTGAGAACAACATCTATGTCTGATGGTGCAGTGTTTTAAAAGGACACACACAGCCCTTGTATAAATTCTAGATATCAGTTGCTGAGCCATTTAGGGTGGCTTCAGTAAGCTCTCTTTCTCACTGCACAAACCGCTCACTCAACTGGCTTGGCTTTCCCCTCATTAACAGAAGACTCTCATACATACTTTGAGCTTGCTGCCACCCAGATGTTTAAGGAAACTTCTCATTCTCTCAGTCTAGGACCATAAGGGTCAAAATACAGGATTACTTCAATAATACAGGATTACTTCATTAATCAGTTCCCAATGAAGCTTGAGAGTATCTGCTTAAAATCCACTTGTGCTTTAGTGCTTTAGTTGTTATAGATTCTGCAGTAGCAATGAGCTTCTGGCTGTTGTACTGATGTCTCTACTGCTCTTGATAAGTTGAAATTCTGGAAGTCAAGAGCAAAAAAGTTCTGACGTTGACTTTGCTGCCATGGTAGTGTATTGTATTTGTGTCTCACAGATAGCCATCTTTACTCACAGTGGAATTCCTCCAGAACGTCCCGCCCGTGCCCTTCTTATGATTAGTTGACAGGTTGATTGACGGCTGTCTCCCCCTATGTCTGACTGTGCCGTCCCTCAGCAGGGGCTGCTCAGCGAGCTCATTCTCATTCAGCAGCAGATCCAGCAGCATGAAGAGGAGGTTTGGCGGGCAGCGGCGGCCAGTAATTCGCGGCCGCCGCCCGAGCCCCGCCCCGGCCCGGCCCCAAGTCCGTCCCCCACCCAGGCCCCGAACCCCAAGCGCAAGGTGACAGCCCACCTCCCCAGCACCTGCACAGCTGTGCTTCTCAAACCGGTCTAATCCAGCTACACAGTCAACGGACGTTCTGTTCTTTTCGAGCAGTTCCCTAAAATTACATGGTTTACTAGTTTACTAGATTTGTTTTATATATCAATACCCAGTGTCTAAATTGAATACAAATGCCACTGTAGTAAGCACTGGGTAATTAAAGACTGGTTGAGAACCACTGCTTAATAGTGTTATGCTAATGGCCTGGACCCTCCCACTAGGTCCTTGGACTCAGACACCAACTTCCCTTCCAGCTACATCTTCCCTAGGCGTGGATGCGTTGTTACACTATTTATAACAGTGTACATAGATAAGAGTAAGGACATTTTCAAAATTGTCTAATCATGATTTCTGCTCTATATGAATATACATTTGGCAGTAATCTTGACTTATCTGATATTCTAAATGTGTCACAGCCATATTGGGCTTTCATGTATAAAATATTGGCCTTTCATAACTCAAGAAGGTCATAAATTGTTTTCCAACCACTGTATCCTAAGCACGCATCATTAAAGGCCCTTCTCAAAGCCTTCTGTCCACTTCTGCCCATGGTCCCATGTGTCTAACACAGAGTCCAGCTCTGGCAGTCTTGGCCCTCAGTTCACCTCTCTATCCTGTTGTCACCAGGAAGTGTCTGTGCTCTGCTACGATATTGGAGTATCAGCACACCGTTTTCAGAAATCTAAAGCAATTTCCTTTTCTCTTTTGCTTATCCAATCAGCTGTTTTAGACTCTAAATGTGTAGTGCTAACGTAGTGCTAACGTAGTGCTAACGTAGTGCTAACACTCACTGTGTGGAGCAGTGTGTTTCTGCTGCATGGACTGCAGTGTGTCTGGCTGCTGAAGCTGTAGCTGTCAGTCTGCAGGTTCAGCCTGCCTGACCATCCACCACTGTTAATGTACATTCTGGAGAGATCGCCAGCCACCGTGGTCTCTCGTATGATGAGAAGTGTGAATGTACCATGTTTGTGTGATGGCGTTTCCCTTGCGACGCCAGTCATCCAGTATGTCTTTGTAAGTGGCCTGCTGTTTGTTTTGTGATGCTTTACTCAAGAAATGGGTTACAGGTGTGGAATAGAGAATGATCATTCATCCTTTACAGACCTTCATTTCTTTGCTGTAATGTGATTGCTGTTATTATTATTATTATTATTAATATTGATTATTGCAGACCAAGAATGAATGGAACCAGTGATTTTGCATTAAAGGGACTTTCCTTTGCTGGGATGTTTGCTGCATGTGGTACTGCCTTGTTTGTGAAGTGGTTCCTACAGGAATAGCCAGGGAAGCAGAGTAGCAGCCTGGTGTGAGAATGATCAGGGCATGTTCTGAAATCACCACTCCTCTGTTTCTGTAGTCATCAGATAAAGAAAAGGTTGATTCCCTCCAAGAAGAGCTTCTTCGCACCCAGGTGAGTTTCCTATAGTAATAATCAATTCACTCTAGTAACTGTTGTCACTATAGTATCTACTGAATTTATGATTTATTCGATGGAGATCAAATTAATTCTTGAATTTGTACAGTTGGCCCATCCATTAAATCCACAATCATGATTTTATGGAAGGTTAGCAACTCTGGAATGACCTTTTCCACAGATGAAGTACCAGCGGATGCTGGAGCGGCTGGAGAAGGAGAACAAGGAGCTGCGGAAGGTGGTGCTGCAGAAGGATGACAAAGGCATTCACCAGAGGAAGGTCAAGGTCCGCCATCTTTGTGCCAGTCCTCCTGCTCAGAGATCTGCTGCCAGTTGTTTTCATCGTAGCATGTTGACGCGACCATACTTCCGACTTACAGTTTCCCTTTCTTTCCTCGCCCATTCCTGTGCAGAAGTCGTTGATTGACATGTACTCTGAGGTCCTAGACATTCTGTCAGATTATGATTCCAACTACAATACCCAAGATCACCTGCCACGGGTGAGTGCTGGTTGAAGTACCCTTGGTCTTGGTCGCTTTTAACTTGAAAACACAAACCCAGATCAAGTATGTCCTTCTAAGTCTTTCCTACCTAACCCTTGTCTTCTAGGTGGTGGTTGTAGGGGACCAGAGTGCAGGAAAGACCAGTGTGCTGGAGATGATCGCTCAGGCTAGGATCTTCCCCCGAGGCTCAGGAGAGATGATGACCAGGTCTCCTGTCAAGGTGAGCCAAATGAGCCCAAGCCCAGGAATTATTGAGCTCCACCTCCCCTCTGCAGCAAGACCTACTGATTCTTATGAGTGGATAAGTAGTTCTTAAAAGGGTGTACGAGGACTTTAGAGTAGTGCATCATTAGGTTGAGCTGTCCTGAGCAGTGTAGCACGAGGTCAGTGCTGAGTGGTACCTGTGGATGAAAGTGCTACAGGTTTGAAGGGATGGATTGAACCAGTGCTTTTTCTTTTCTTTTTTGTGGTTGTGTTTTCATGCCTTTGTGGTGAGAGCCGTTCCCTCTTTGGTTGCAGGTGACGCTGAGTGAAGGTCCTCATCATGTAGCCATGTTTAAAGACAGCACCCGTGAGTTTGACCTGGGGAAAGAGGAGGATGTAAGTCACTTAGCACATATGATGTGCTGACAGGTGTTGGTCTCCTACATGGTGAATGACTCCTAGTGTTCCCGGTGTCCCTGATCTAGAATCATTTCTTTTTTCTGTAGCTCGCAGCACTGAGGCGAGAAATTGAGCTGAGGATGAGGAAGAGTGTGAAGGAGGGCCAAACAGTGAGTGCTGAGGTGGGTCTTGCGCACACACACATTAGACCTAACTTGAGACTGAACTAAGACTAAACATTTTTAGTTGATTTTTTTTAAATATTTGAATTTTTACCATTTAAATATTCTTCTTTTTTTTGCTAGACAATATCTTTAAATGTAAAAGGCCCAGGGATCCAGAGAATGGTTCTCGTGGACTTACCAGGAGTCATCAGTGTAAGTTTTACCAGAAATAATTGTCTATTGACTTATCAAAAACATGTATTTCAGAATGAAATGCTGACACCATGTTTATATGATATAGACTGTGACCACAGGTATGGCTTCAGACACTAAGGATACCATCTTTAGCATTAGCAGAGCTTACATGCAGAACCCCAATGCCATCATTCTCTGCATTCAGGGTGAGTTTACAACACCTCGGTGCAGATTCAGAGTTCCTTGACTGCACTCAAACATGGCGTGAACTTGTTCTCATGGACACTGCTCTGTCCACAACCTTTTCTAGATGGTTCAGTAGATGCAGAACGTAGCATAGTCACTGACCTGGTCAGCCAGATGGACCCTCATGGAAAACGGACCATTTTTGTTCTGACCAAAGTGGACCTGGCAGAGAAGAATCTAGCTAGCCCAAGCAGGGTAAGTTTTCAGTGGCGTGTGACATACCTTCTAGAATGTTTTGGATCTTCCATTTATTTAGGCATGTAATTTAACTTTTGATCCACTAGGTGGAAGTATTGCTTAACTTGATTACTATCTGCAGCACTCAGACTTTAGGATAGAAAGGAGAGGTTATTAACAAGTGTGTGTGTGTGTAATCTCAGCAGTACAATAAATTCTAATTTCTTATTTCCAGTGTTATCCTCATTCTTGTCTTTCATTCCTTCTATGTAGATACAGCAAATAGTTGAGGGCAAGCTGTTCCCAATGAAGGCGTTGGGTTACTTTGCTGTAGTCACTGGCAAAGGTGAAATACTTTAGCTTTGAAAACGATCTCTTATATGTAGGTGTTCTGTTCGGTTACATGTGCTAAATGCTTTTGTTTTCATCCCTTAGGCAGCAGCAGTGAAAACATAGACTCCATTAAAGACTATGAAGAGGACTTCTTTCAGAATTCCCGATTGCTGAGGTGGGCCCTCAGTATTACTGGGGATATATGTGCCTATGGTTGTGGTATATGGGTGCGAAGGTGAGTGGTACCTGTTTCTCTCCAGGGACGGCATGCTGAAGGCCCACCAGGTCACTACAAAGAACCTGAGTCTGGCTGTGTCTGACTGCTTCTGGAAGATGGTGCAGGAGTCGGTAGAGCAGCAGGCAGATGCGTTCAAAGGTAGGGAGAAACGTTGGCCCT
The DNA here is from genome assembly GCA_028565775.1 of Sternarchorhynchus goeldii. Lineage (NCBI taxonomy): Eukaryota > Metazoa > Chordata > Actinopteri > Gymnotiformes > Apteronotidae > Sternarchorhynchus > Sternarchorhynchus goeldii. The sequence goes on along the minus strand of JAOXYF010000018.1, from coordinate 6,105,045 downwards.
CCTCCTCCGAGCACTAGCTTGGTTTACCCCTGCAAGCCCAGGTTGGTTGCTGTAGGAGGGAACCTCTCAATCAGGAGCGGCCCACATGCTCAGCTCTTCCATCTTAGCTTTAATGAGATTTTAAGGTTGTCAGGGGCATTTTGTGAGCCTGCGCAGACGAAATCCCTCTAGGGCCCTAGATTTAATAGAAACCTTACATGGCGGCATGACGGTCCCTAACCTGTTAAGCCTACCTGTGTGTGACGGCCTTCCCTGCACGTTCAGTGCGATTCCCCCACCCCCCCCCCCCCTTTTTTTTTTTTTTGGAGGGCCAGGCCCAACCTTCATGCAGCGTGGCTCCTCCCCACCAATTAAGAGTTCACTCCAGCTTACTGGCGTGCCGCTAGATTTATTGCCTGGCGTGGGACGCTCCCGGACCCTTTGTGTGGGCAATCGATCGCGGCCGCTGTGCCGGGGGCCGGCCCGATAACCGGGGCAATTAGCGTCGTCTCCATTGTACGGCCGAGACGGGCGGCCCGCGCGGTGCGGCGCCCCCTGGGGCCTGGACAGGCTGACGCCGCGTGCGCTCGGTTCCAGGGGCATTGATCACGGCCTCGACGCTGGCTCTGCAGGCCCCTGGGGAGGGGAGACTGTGCGGTAGGAGTGCTTAAGGCTAAAGTCGCTGTACTAAGGAACTTTTAGATGTGGCTTCTACTTGCTGTGATGAATTTCTTGTTTTGTTTTGTTTTTTTGTTTTTTTTAAAAACAACTTCTTTTGTTTCTGCTGTGGTTATCAGTGCATTAAAAAAAAGTTTTAGATATAGGTGTACCATGACATGAAGCAACATTTACAACTGTCTTGAGTAGTAGAGAATATGGAATTTCATATTGTGGCAAAAAATGTGGTCAAATGATAATTGCAATTCTAAGTAGCCACTCTTGATAACTGCAGTGCAGGAGTGTTACAGTGAAAATGTATGTCTTGATGAACTAGAGACATCTTTCGATATGTCCTAAAGTAAACTTTCTTCCTGTCACCGAGCAGCTTCCCGCTTCAACCTGGAGACAGAGTGGAAGAATAATTACCCACGGCTACGGGAGCTGGACAGGGTAAGAGCAGAGCATGACGCAAGACGACTTATTAGTGCTCGAGTGCTATGGTGATCCACGTCAGTCATGCTCTACAGACGCTGTGGTCTCACCGTTTCCCCAGTCCTGCACTCCCATTAAAGTGCTCCAGGACATCGTACGGTGTTGAGTGGTGATGCGCAACACAGGACAGGCTTGAAATTGAAATACAGATGAGATGTTAACCTCTATTCACATTCACAGAATGAGCTCTATGAAAAGGCCAAGAATGAGATCCTGGATGAGGTCATCAGTTTGAGCCAGGTCACCCCAAAACACTGGCAAGTGTTTCCCTCTCTCTTCACCTCCTCTCGCTCCTCTCAGTTCTGAAGTGTTAAATCATACGGCTCCCGTTCAGTTTTTTTTCCCCTCCACACTCCCTTCTATAACAGTTATAGTTTATTGCTTGTATTAAGACTAAATGAATGCTCATTTCTGTCAAACCAGGCAGTTTTTCTTCTATTCCATGTCCGTGCAGTGATCTGACCCCTTCGTACCTTTTCCTTGGGCCTCACTTAGCATAAAACGCTAAGATGTTTAGCTACTAGAACAGTGTGGAGTTTTGAATCCAAAGCCATGAGGAGCAGGCAGAAAAAATAGATTAGATGTTTGTAAAGACCCCAGTGAGCTCCATCATCCTCTCAGATCAATGCTGTGATGAATCGCCGGAGGGTGGCTTCTCTGAGCCTCTCTAGGTGGCTGTATTGGAGATGTGTGTATTGATATGTTCTAGTTGCACAAAGCAAACAGGAAGCAATGAAATATGACTGGCCCTTCATGATAAATGATCCAGGTTAACATCCAGAGGACATTCTGCCATTTGTCTCATTGTCAAAACATTCACTGTCACAACAATTTGGAGAAATATGACACATTAACAAAATATTGTCGTTTTCACCAACCCCGAACTAATAAAGGGTTCCGTGTCAGTGATATAAGTTTATGGCTTGAAACGGCTTCATTTACTGCAGCTTTCACATGATCTTCTCAAACATGGCGTCCTGTGTCTTCCTCTCCTTGTATGGTGTAGGGAGGCCATCCTGCAGAAGAAGCTGTGGGAGCGAGTTTCCACACATGTTATTGAGAACATCTACCTGCCCGCTGCCCAGACCATGACCTCCGGCACCTTCAACACCACCGTAGATATCAAGCTGAAACAGTGGACGGACAAGCAGCTACCGCACAAAGCACTGGAGGTGACATAGCGCTGAACGTGACGTAGCGCTGAACGTGATGTAGCGCTGACCGATAGCATGCGTGCTTCTGTGTCATTCTAGTGTGTGTGTGTGTGTGTGTGTGTGTGTGTGTGTGTGTGTGTGTGTGTGTGTGTGTGTGTATACACACCATATATATTTAAAATGTGTGTGTGTGTGTGTGTGTGTGTGTGTGTGTGTGTGTGTGTGTGTGTCAACTAATTTGTGAATGTGTACCTTGAAATGGTAACACCAGTTTTTCCATCTGTATACAAATTTGAGAATAACTGACCAAAGGAACAGTTCCATATTAGTAATAATTGAAAACAAATCTGTTGGGTTTTTTGTTTTTTTTTTCCTCCACAAAAAACCCCCAGATTTTTTTTCACATTTATAGAAAAGGAACCACAAAAAAGACTAGTAAGATAAAAGCTTTCAGTGTATCACTGCCCGGAGCCTGAAGTGTCCATCCAGACATCAGGCAGGTTGCAGTACTTCATTCTATACGTTCATTATCACCTTTCTGTTGCTGTGCAGGTTGCCTGGGAGACGCTGCAGGAGGAGTTTGCTCGGTTCATGGCGGAGTACAAAGGGAAAGACCAGGATGACATCTTCGACAAGCTCAAAGAAGCTGTCAAAGAAGAGAGCATCAAAAGACATAAGTGGAACGAGAGTGCTATGGACAGCTTGGTAAAGATGTTTACCTCTTCCTTCACAATGGGACCTTTTGAGATGAGATGAGTTTTCTTAATATACATCAGTGCTTGTTGTAAGACGCCTCAAGAACATTTAGATATTTCAATAAGAGACAGCCTCCTGAACTAGTACAGTCTAACTTCTAACTTTGGGAGAAGTTTGTGGGTGGTGGCTGGAAGCAGTAAAGCTTCCTTCTCCTTGCCTGGTACAGCGAGTGATCCAGCACAACGCCCTGGAGGACCGTTCCATCACAGACAAACCTCAGTGGGATGGAGCCATCGAGTTCATGGAGGAGACACTCCAGTCGCGCCTCAAAGACAGTGAGCTCCTCCCTCCCTGCTCAACTCTGTCTCTCTGGTGCTCCTTTCTGCTCTGTTGTGTGTAACTTGTGCTTTGTGTTGTGCCCCCCCCCCCCTTCCTTTCCCAGCTGAGTCAGTGATTGCCGACATGGTGGGGCCAAACTGGAAGCAGAGATGGATGACCTGGACCAATCGCACGCCAGAACAAGTGAGGGACAGTCCAAAAATAAAAAAAATTTTAAAAACCCTCCTCCACACCCGGCTCATTTTACGGCTCTCCTTGCCGGGGTTGCCGTGTCGACGCAGCTTGCTGCTCACGCTCTGTCTGCTACTCTTGCGCAGCACGTCCGGAACGAAACCAAGAACGAGCTGGAGCGTCTGCTGAAGCTGCACGACGAACACACAGCCTACCTGGCCAACGATGAGGTCACCACGGTGCGCAAGAACCTGGAGGCGCGAGGGGTGGACGTGGACCCTGTCCTGGTCGGTGCATCCCTGACCCCTAGAAACCAAACCCCGTGTCTCTCTGTACCCACCATTAATAGAACACATTTGCCCTGCGCCTGTCTGTGGCCTCAGTAGGAAAAAGCTGAACGTGTTGCTTCATTGTTTTTGATCCGTTTCTTGCTTTAGATCAAGGATACGTGGCACCAACTCTATCGACGACACTTTCTGCAGAAGGCCTTGTTCCACTGTAATCTCTGCCGAAGGGGCTTTTACTACTACCAGAGGCACTTTGTAGACTCAGAGGTACGGTTTCATGTTGTTGGCGCTGTTTCAATATACTGCACCACCGTTTCAAGTGCATAAACACCGTGTTGTGAAATATCTGGAATTTAAAAAGCCTGAGACTTCAGTGTTGACAAAACAGAGAAGCATAGCCTGCTCTGTGCATCGTTACAGTGGAACTGTGGTTTACCTCTCCTAGCTGGAGTGCAGTGATGTGGTTCTGTTCTGGAGGATCCAGAGGATGTTGGCCATTACAGCTAACACTCTTCGACAGCAGCTCACCAACACGGAGGGTGAGTGAGAACAGCTGCTCTTCAACCACAGGACCTATCTGCATCGAGTGTCGTTTAGAGTTTCAGTGCCTATCTAGAACGAACTGTTCTCTGCTTCTATACGAGCGCTCGCTGTGGTCTAATTGTTTGGAGATGTCCGTCGTTCTTCGGCTCGTTTCTCAGTGCGCCGCTTGGAGAAGAACGTGAAAGAGGTGCTGGAAGACTTCGGGGAAGATGGTGAGAAAAAGACGCAGCTGATCACAGGCAGGAGAGTTCAGCTGGCTGAAGACCTCAGTAAGTGCATCACTACACCTACTACCACTTCAAGAACTCCTACAACGGCGCTCTAACAGGACACTTAACAGTCCCTCAATCCATTTTCTTCACGTGTATGTTTACGGCATGCCACTAGAGGGCAGTGATGTCATAAAAAAAAACCAAGCTCATTTCTAGTCATGTGATGTGGATGTGACTCATTACACCCTTGTGTAGATTACACCCTTGTTTTGATTTTTGTTTTTGATGACATCAGTACTTTTAGAGCACTTTAGTATACTGTTATTTGAGTTTATCTCAAATAACACTTATATCTGAGTCATAGATTTAACAAAACAGCTTTTAACACATTTTTTGAAAGACTGTTGAAACTTGTTCTGAGTCTTTCTGCTTTAGGCTGTTTTATTATGCACACGTGATACAGAAGCTACTGAGTCTTACTCCGCCCATGACAGAACAAATATGGACGTGACTCCGCCCATGACAGAACAAATATGGACGTGACTCCGCCCATGACAGAACAAATATGTTCCAGTCCACTGTTGTACTGTTGAATTTAGAAAGAGACAATTCCATCACAACATCCCTTTCATTCCCTGCTTTTATTAATCTTCCTCCCTGTGTTGAGGCCTGAGTGCTTAATTCCCAGGCACAGTGACCGAGTGAGAGAGGGAGAAACACCTCCTGGCTACGTGCTGATTGCCGTCTGGCGTGTCCACAGCCCTGCTTACTGTTAAACAGCCTGTTGATTAGAGTAGCGATTTGCGGAGGAAGAGCTGACATGCCCAGGATGTGAGACCCCGCGTGCCCACACACACGTGCACGCAGCACGCGTGCGGCTGCTGGAACGCTCTTATTACTCGCAGTGCGAGGAAACGCAGTGTGTGGCTGCCCAACCCAAGCGTGCGCCCGCAGAGAGCGAGCTTCCTGTACGTGGGTCGTGCCACGCGACTCTCCCTCGCTCTGCCGTCGAAAGGGAGCTTTCTTCTCGGAGGAAGAAAGCTCTCGAGGCAGCGCTGTCTTTGCGAGGCGAGTCGGAGGGCGGAGACTCGCCTGTTCCTTAGTGCGCTCCGCTCCTGAAACTCTACTCCAAGATTCTTTGGACTGCTTGCTTCACTTTTCATAGTGTTTTTGCTCAGTTTAAACATTAGTAATTGATTATAACTGGCCATCCAGAAACACACCTCTCTTGGCAAGAAATACAATGAATACAATAGAACAGAAGGGAGGGGGGGGGTCTTGGCAGAAGCAGTTCTAAGACCAGGCGCGGATGTGTTGGCTAACACACTGCACAATAACACCTGTATTGTGAAGCAGCGACTGTCAGCAGTTGGACCCGGCTGAATTCGAAGCCGCGGGCCCCCGGTGTGCTCTGGCATGGCGGGCCCCTGGCCCTCCGTGGCTCCCCTCTGCTCCTTCCTGGTGGCTTGGCCTCCTGGCAGATTCCTGTGCTTTAGGGCGTGACGTTGCCCAGTGGACAGTCAACATTTGGGAGAAAACGCCGGCTTGACCTCCCAAGAAGTGGCCGATATGCTAATGGAAACGTGCTCAGGCACGAGCTGGAGCGCCGCTGCCCCCTGGAGTCTCGGACACACCACGCACATGGTTACCCTCTGCAGCCTGTTTACAAAAGAGAGTGACCATCGAGTCGCTGGCCCAGGATGACTGATAGGAATGTTCTAGAGCGGGCGGCGCTTCTCAAGCCCCTTGAGTCATGCTGAACGCTTCGGTGTACGGTTGAACAGTCCTTTGTTTTTGTCAGGCCTTATACACAACCAGTCAGTTAACGTGGCATCTGCTTGACTGAATGTAGGTTTTAGGCATGCCATTGTCGATAAAGAAATACTGCTAATGGAAGTCTGAGAAACACATTTATCACATTGTCATCATGTCTTTCTCCGTTGAGTAATTTGTGATACAGCAGGGCACTTGGTTCTGTTTTGTTGTTTTTTTTTTTCTGGCTCTCTTCGCATCTCTCGGTTCCTGAGGGCGTGGGAGATCTGAAGCCTCCTCCAGCCCGCTCTCCAGGAAGGCATTCCTGGGCCTGCCCAGCCTTGCTGCCTTTCCTGCACGAGGTGGCATCGTGTTCTCCAGGTTCCTGAGGCCTTTGATGTGGGATGAGGGGACGTGTGCTCCAGCGTGCTGGGCTTTGCTACCCATCCTCCTCGCTGGGGGAGCAGAGCGCTCTCTCGCTAGCTAACCTTCCAAAGTATATGAAGAATGGTGAGAACTGAGAAGTGATCTGACCAGAAGCAGGTAGCCGCATGTCATCTCCAATGGAAAAACATGTCATCAGACGTGCAGCCTTTTGCTCCCTGCAGTCCATGCTACTTCTGAAAAGTATATTGGTCTTTAGTTATTTGTTTCAGAAAGGTGTTTATAACCAGTGCTCTGAACAGACTTGACTAAAATTATCCAATAGTCGTCTGT